>JAQMYL010000033.1:7333533-7348933 GCA_030014365.1 Clarias pachynema | reverse complement strand
ACACACACACACACACACACACACACACACACACACACACACACACACACACACACACACACACACACACAAAACCCCCCTGCTGTCTCAATACAGGGAATAAAACGTGTATATTACCAGAGCTAGCCGGTGCAACACTCATGTACAGTACAGCAGGCGATAAGACGGACATCAAAATTTGATGTAATGTTGAAATGTTAATGTGAAAATGTCATGTTTTACTGCTGCAACACAATTCTCACAAAACCTAGCATGCACGCACTTTGACGTGCATTTCCTGAGTACGGAGACAAAATCTTGATCACCGCCGATGGGCTGGGTATATTCGAGCTGTGCAAAAGTTTGCACACCCTGAACATTTATTCGTGTTGCGTGTTGGGATTCACAGATGTTGTATAAGTTGCAAATGTTAGTCGAATTTAATTTGTATAACATAAAAAAATTTTTTTTAAATAGTATAGCATCGCCTGTCCTATACTATTCTATAGTAAACTACACCTCTTCAACATGCAACTTTCACCAATCTCGCATCAGAAGCATTGATTCTTCCTGTGGTCTACCGTTTCCTTAAGAAAATAGTTTCAGTACAAAAAAAAAAAACAAGTACCCGTGAGTACGACAGCGTTGTCTGCTGTTCGAACCTCTCACTCTGGGCTGTGTGGACGTGAAGAAGTAAACAGATGAGTGTGCAGGGTTTCTGGTTTTATTAAAATCAATACATCAAGCAAAGCGAAGGGCTAACGTGAGGCAGGCGAACGCTCAGGCGACTGGCAAACAGACATAAACTAGACGGTAGCCGCAGTTAAACACTAATCAACACAGGCAGATGATATAAGCTTGGAATCGTGTCGGACACGATGCCGGGGTGTCTGTTTGGCATTCCGAGTTATTTACAGCAGCGGGCGTGATTGTTGAACAGCTTCATTAGTGTGAACGTGAACAGGAACAGGTGGCTGACTCCGGGTCATGTTTGCCGGCTGAGGATCACTGAAGTTCTAGCGCTTCAGGAGTTACAGACCCGGATCGAGGCAGCGCCTCAGCTGTCTGAGAGAGAGATGATTATTTATCAGATGTGCTCCGAGATGACTGCATGTACCATTCTGGTCTCCGAGGTAAAGAGAATGAAATGCCCAGACATACACAAGGCAATATTCACTTATAAAAGTCCATACTTCTTCTTCTTCTTATTATTATTATTATTATTATTATACTATTACTATACTTTTTTTCTTTTTTTGCAAAGAATTGCCTGGAGCCGATTTGCCCCACTTCTTCAAGGTCGCCTGATGGGGA
Source organism: Clarias pachynema (assembly GCA_030014365.1). Classification (NCBI taxonomy): domain Eukaryota; kingdom Metazoa; phylum Chordata; class Actinopteri; order Siluriformes; family Clariidae; genus Clarias; species Clarias pachynema. Next base: position 7,347,640 of record JAQMYL010000033.1, on the reverse strand, counting down.
CGTCTCTATACCCGACCGAATGCCATTTCTTAAACCGATGCAATCGGGGTAAAAATGAACCCATTGTTACAGGAAGTAGTAATCTCTTCTAGTCCGGACCTGAAGTTCGCTCTGCCTCCCTGAGCAATACTCTGACCTTACGATTTCACGTCTCCTCTCCTTTCTCTCTTTCTCGGATAATAAAATAGATCTAAATCACTCCAAGTATGACCGTGGATTACGGCCAGAGTCTGCTTCAGCCCTTTTTGTCATGCTGAGGATGCTTTATCGCCGGCTTGATTTGCAACTTTTTGATGTTTGTTTTTCCATGCCACGAATTAATTACGGTTAATGAAGATGCATTCGCCGCTCACTAATTATGCAGGATCAAAGGCTCGCCCGAGTCATTGTATTTTCCCCGCTGATGAGATGGCAAAAGGCGGACACTGCTGGAATTAGAGATGTAGCGCTATGAAAACCCTTGGTTCATAAATGAAACATTCAGCTATGAGTATGTGTCTGCTGACAAACCCTGCGACCCTAAGGCCACGGTGGATGATACAAAATGACTCTGCTGAATTACCGCGTGGAAAAATATATTGCTATTTTACATTCATCGCTGTTGAGCACGTCTCATATTCAAGGGTCAGAAATGCACCAGTAAATACATATTAATGAAAGTACGGGTATTATCCGTAGACTTTACTCAGCGCAGCTTTTCTGAACATCCATTTCTTTTTTTTTTCGTACATTCAATATTTGTATATCTTTTACCTGTAAATGTGAACATACAGTATTGCACATTTAACGTAAGGTTAAGGGAGATATTCCTGCAAAGCTTTACTTTTAAAGGCAAACACATCTTGCACAAGTTCAGGTATAAGATACATATTGAAGGTGCAGAAGATGCACCACTACAGGCAAAGTTTAATACTGTTACTTTAGATATTGTGCAGTGGTTATGATTTGACCCAGGGGCAAGGCTTCTGCATTTGTATCTTGTAAAAGACTTTATATGCAGTGCGAATTTCACAGTTGTTAAAGGTGATCTGGTGTTTATTGGATGTTAGGAATATAAGCATATACACCCAGCGGAAGGTTCGGTTGTCAAAACATTGCAGTGATGTTAATCTGGCAATGAAACAGATGTTGGAACCTGAATGAGGTCGTTTTTAGAAGTCGTTAGAATCACTTGATGCAATGATGTGATACCGATTTCAAATGTGACACTAAGACTGCGTTGAACAAGTGAACAAGTAGAAGGGATGTTCAAGTCAAACTGGGACTTGATTTTTTTTTTTTTTTTTAATGAAGCTGTGAAACACTTTGACCTTTATGGAAGACTTCAAGCAGTAAAAGACGATCCACATGTTCGGGCCATTAAAGGAGTTCCTGGGAGGCCAGTGTTTCAGATGAGAAGCAGACGTACTGAGAAAACCTTGTCCTTGCACTATGGAAATGCTAAGATACAGTAAGTGCAACAGTGTAGCAGGGGATTATTTACAGAAGTAAATGGAGATTTTGTAGTTTTTAGTGCATTTATTGCTTCGTCGAACAACAGACTGAAGAAAGAAAAAAAATGGACAACAAGGTTATTTTAATGTATTTTAAGTGGACACGGTCATCATCTACTTAAAACTACTGAAACGGTACATGACATCATCATACGACGTTAGGGTTCTTGCTGGGTATGCAGTACAGATGTTAATAATTCACCTTTAATTGATTAATTGCGATTAAGAATTTAACTGGTTAAAAATGTTTGAACTGATGAGTTTTTGCATCGCATTCCGTGGTAACCTTGACAACCCAGCTTTAATCTAACATTTGATTAGCTGTCCTTATGAGCCAGGCTCCTTAGATGCTTGCTAATAACTTATTTCAAGAGTCATGTCTATGCGATTTCCAGGCGTACGGTCAGTGACGTACAACGGCACAGGGGTGAGAATCTACATGCAGCTCATAGGGCTGATTTGTAACTCGGTGTAATGTCAACCAACTTATTATGCATCAATCCATCTTTGTTTGGTGCATGACTAATCTCTGACATTTCAGTGTTGACTCCTGTGCCGTTTTTCAGCCTGTCTGACCCCTGACCCGTGCGAGCGCGGCAAGCAACGGGACCGCGAGCACTTTCTGAGAAGATTTTCTGATTTGTGATTTCTCACGCCGTTCCAATGCTCATTTTCTGCTGGCTTTGGGCTGATGGTATCAGTGTTGCAGTTCTCATTTATACACCACTCTGCTGAGAACTTGAGTGGGTGTTTTGTCAAGAGCAGAGAGGGTGAAGAGTGTGTGTGCGTGTCTGTGTGCGCTATATCCCCGACCTACCGCTCACAGTGACAGATTCAGTGGACAGTGGGTGGCTTGGAAAAAAAAAAAAAAGAAATGTCCCCATTGATCATCTGCTCTGTGTGTGTGTCACTGCCATGTTTCTGTTGTTTTCTGTAGTTGCAGCGTTACACTGACCAATCGCCTGCCCATCTCCATTTGTCTTACATCTGTTGCTTTCTTCTTTCCCTCTTCAACTCGAGCTTTCCTCTTGGCTGGATTGTTTTCGGTCTTAACTGACTGGCATACTGTTGAAAAACTCGCGTTCTTCTCCGCTGCACAGCCAGCATTTCTTCCCCCCAGCCTTTTTTCTTTCTTAGAGATGGCTTGCATAGTTGCCATTATTTTTTTCTTGCCCTTTTTTCTTCTAATCCACCACCCACTGACCACTGAATAACGATGAGTGGGCTTTCACTTTCTTTCTCACCCACGGACCAGTGCCAAGTTCAAACTTGTTCATAGAAAAAAAAACAAAAAAAACAATCAAATTAATTACAGGAAGCAATCAGTTGAATAGGTTTTAATCGTCTGCTCTCTGTGAGCTTTTTCCTTCTCTTCATTGTACAAAATTCTGTATTTAAATTTTCGGTCAGCGGAAGAAGTGAAATCATTCTAGTACCAGAAGTTCCGGTTGTGTGGGTTTCGTTTTGGTCCTTGTGGGTGAGATTTTAAAACTTTTTTTTTAACGGTTTAGTTGCTTAGAGCCAACAAAATAACAATTCTAACATCAATGTTCAAGTCAAACTGGGACTTCCGATTGCGCAGAATGACAAACCACTCATCCATCAAGGTAGGAAGTTTTATCAGTACATTTGCCAGCTTCATATCTAAAACGCTGGCCTCCCAGGAACTCCATTAATGCCCCAAACATGTGGAAATGGCTTGGAGTGAGGTCAGGACTGTATGGGGGATGTGGCAATAACTCCCAGCCGAGTTCCTGGAACGTGCAAGTGGTGTTAGTGAATGATTGCGTGCACGGTTCCTAAAGACAGATGGGTTGTAAATTTTTGTCAATTTTTAAGGACAACAATGCAGGTTGACAGAAACAACTGTAGTGGGCTCCGAGCCACTTCGGTCGAGAGCATCATTCTCAGGTGTACAGGCTTCTTTAAAACGTTTGCGCTAGGTGTCTAAAGGTCTCATTGCCGTACCATGCTTAAAGTCCATCACAATTTCATCACAAGTCTCAGTTTCACTTGAAATCGAACCCAGCTGTACATAATTTCTCAACAAGCATCATAAGACAATGTGTTCAACTTAAAAAAAAAAAAAAAGTATTTTTTTAATGAACCACTTCAATAATAACTTGGTGGCATCCAGAAGAGGTATGCATGGGGACTGGAATCCCTCAAGGCTGAATAAAAAAATAATAATGACAAATTCCAGAAGAGGTTTTTACTTTTTTTTTTAAATCACATCCATTTCTGATTAATAAAGGTTGATTATGCAGCCTGAGACGGCACGGTGGCTTAGTGGTGGTTAGCACTGTCGCCTTGCAACTCCAGAGTTCGAGTCCCACTTGGGTGTGTGTGTGCATGGAGTTTGCATGTTCTCCCTGTAGTGGGTGGGTTTCCTTCCGGAACTCAAGTTTCCTCCCACAGTGCAAAGACATGCAGATTAGGCTAAATTGCCTGTAGTGTGTGAATGAGTGTGTATGTGTGTGGGATTTGCACCCTGTCCAGAGTGTACCCTGCCTTATGCAACAAGTCTGCTGGGATAGGCTCCAGGCCCCCTGCGACCCTGTATACAGGATAAAATGGTATAGACAATGAGAGGATTAAATCAGCCAGATAGTGAGGGACAAAGCTATTCATTAACATGGGAGTGTATTAGTGCTGCGTGGTGCATTTAGTAAATGTTTTTAGTAAGCAATAAGCAGAAGGAGTGGGTGGAAGAAAAAAAAAAAAGGGCAGTCAAGACCATCTCTAACATCCATGACAAACTGGTTACGTAAACATCTGTTCAGACAAGGGAGCAGGAATGTTAACACGAGTATATAGTTCGTCTTGTTAGATTTAATAAGGTGTCACTGCTTGCTGAAATGACAATACAGTCATGTTTACCGTTGCTGGTTGAAGTTGTGTATATTTAGCCTGAAGATACATTACAACCGTCAGCAACGTCAGGCAGGTCTCGTACTTAAAGGTAGAGGAGACAAATGATTCGGTTTCTGCAGACACCTTCACATTCCTAGTCAACGTTATTCTTACACTTTCTCTCTCTCTCTCTCTCTTGCACTTTCCTCACAGTTTGACTTCTAAAACACTTTTCTTTCCTCCTTCCAGCGTGGCCTTGCTGTCACCCTTCAATCTCTCCACACGCCGTGAAGGCCAGGTGAGGTGCGTGGCATTAGCAGTTCTCCCGAAAAGCCGCGTAACCTTTCGCTCGCTCTTCGGCTGGAGCACGCCTCGTAGTGGCTCCTTCATTTAAACAAGTCTACTGGGGGTTTCGGCGCTCATCCTGCTTGAATAATTACCTCTCGGGCCTGGGATCTCTCACTCACTTTGCTATAATGTGTAGTAGAGATGGGGAGAAAAGAAAATGGTTTCGGTTACGTATCGCGATTCTTTTGTGTGGTTATTCATGCATCATATTCATACTACAAAATTATTTTAAAAAAAATAAAATTTACATTTAGATGTTTTCACAATGTTGCAGTACCTTTAGCATCCTGCGGGAGTGCTCTAAACTATTCACACAGCACAGCATCCTGTGTGGGAGGAGCAAATAATTTGTGCAAACTGTAGCAAAATCTGAAAAAAAAATATTTATGTCGTAATAGATCATTTATAAAATCATGATACTAACAGAATCACAATGCAAACAGTATCGGCACCCAGGCATCGTGATAATATCATATCGGCAGATCCCTGGTGATTCCCATTATTCTATCGACATGTTATTGGTAAAAAAATAAAAAATGATCTGCACTCTGGTTATATTAACACTTCTGTCTCATCAGCGCTTTCCGTTCAAGCCTACTGTCTCCCCAGTCACTGCTGTGCAGGTGTCAACGTGTCACATTTTTATTGGTTCATTTGTAACTCCGGTGCGAGCAAAAATGGATGCCCCACTTGTGATCTGCAGGAAAGAAGAGCAGCATGCAACCATTAGTTTTTGTGGTCTGAGGGTGTATCCAAGACTTTTCTGGGAGAAAGTGTTTGGTTATCTTTAGGCCGATACTCTAAGGAAGGTGAAAGTTTCTTAAAGAGAATCATTTCTGGTGACGAGACACGGATTCATCACTACGAACCGGAGAGTAAACGAGAGTATGGAACAAAAACATCCTCAATTGTCGACCATCAGCTGGAAAATTCATCAGTGCTTAAAGTTTTCTGGGATTCTCAAGGACCAGTATTAGAACATTATCAGGAAAAATGTTCAACAATAAACAGTGCTCGTTACAGTGAGACAAAGAGCTTATTGAAGCCACTATAGATTAAACTCCGAGGACTGATATCCAAGGGTGTTATGATCTCGCATGACGATGCACGTCCGCACACTTCTTGCCCACACTGTCGACACTCGACAAAAACTTTGTTCCGAGTTGTTAAAGCATCCTCCCTATAGTCCTGACCACGCTCCATCAGACGTTCACCAAAGCAGCCCTACGAGGACGACGGTGAAGAAGTGAAGACAGCGGTGCATTTGTGTCTCGCAGCTCAGCCGAATTTTTTTTTTATGAGGGAATGCGAAAGCCTTTTGACTGATGGCACCAGTGTATTGAAATGCAACGAGGTTAGGTTGAAATAATGATGTATTTGTCTTTTCTAAATGTTAAATTAAAATAAGGTCCACAGCCAGAGTGCGGATCATTTTTGACTCACCCTCGCAGTTCATTTATATGCAAAGCTTGGGGCGGAGCTAGCCTGGAATTTGCAGAAACCTGAACAAAGAAATGAGCCAAATCCAATTCCATAGAACAAATGAGACAGGACAGATCAAGACACACACAGGAATGTGCACTTCTCAATACCAACAGCCTCTTGACTTTAACAATTCACTCTCTCTCCCTCTCACTTCCCCTTCTTTACCTCCCACGTTATCGTCGCTTTCATTTTCCTTCTTCTGATCTCCTCGCAAAAGCCTCTCTAATACAGATTCAGCGGCGTCCCCACTGAGAGCTCCTGGTAAAGGAGTGCATTATGCTTTCGTTTAAGTTTTTTTTTTTTTTTCCCCCTGCAAAATCCTGACAAATCAAAAGTGGAGGTAATTTAACAGTCTACATCTCTGCATTCCAGACTCCTCTACGCCATTGTTTTCTGTCTCGTCTCGGTCCTATATGGATTTGTCGAGATGAAATATAGAAACGGCATTAAATCTGTCAGTTGGGGGGCCGATGAGGACGAGATGAACATGACGAAGGACCGCTTTAGCGTTGCTGGAATTGCACGCATCATTTTAGTTGTATTCAAATAATGCTAGAGTGAGTAGTAAAGGTGAGACGTCGGAGACACGGGAATGCGGCTGGAAATGAGCGACATTCGGGGAAGAAAACTCTTGGCGCAGTTCTTCCCTGCTCAGCAAGTCAGCCTTTTCCTGATGCACAGCACTATAGATTAGTTTTAGAGGTGTGCACAACAAACTGACGGGAATTTGCGCGAGCTACTCGTACCCATGAATGCGCTCTCTGTTACGATGCAGATACGGGGATGTGCTTCACTGCGGGAGCTCAGCGAGTACCTTTTCAAAGAAGCAAGTGAAGCAGAAAACAAAAACAAGAAACTAAACCAGGAATGAGACATTTGCTGGCTTCCAGTCTTCTTGGGGATGTTGCAATTAGGATGTGAATGCCCTGAAGCTCAAATTTTGCATTCATTACATGAAATTTAAAATAGCACATTTCACATTTTAGCCATGTTTAGGCATTCAGATGGATCTCTAGTGAGAGTGTGTGTTTTTTCATTTTCATTTCCCAAAACAAGCATAAACAAGTCAATCAGATCTTTCCTCCCTACTATGACATCATACAAGAAGCGCCCGTTCCCATCTTGTTGCTCAGCTCTGCTGATCTCTGGAAGTGTCAGACTCAGCAGTACCTCATCTACAAAGACACTGAAACTACACGTTGGGAGGAGGAGTGAAATAGTTTGAGGTATTAAAAAAATATATATAAAAAGTATTTCAGCTGAGGTTTGCATTAATACACACAACCTCTGGATTCAAGCCTCCGCTTATTTCTTCATGACAAATAAATTGAATTAAATGATGTAGAATAAATCAAAGAAATATAAAAAATTGTTTTACAGTGACAGGCTACAGTACAACCTCAGCAGCGACCTCATTTCCCCTCTCGTCTGTTCCAACCACTCAGCACTCAGTATCAGCAGTACACTAATCACCAGCCTGATCATCTGTCATCATCTGCACCTGTTTCTCATGCCTTAAATTAGATGTTTTTTTGTTATGCTTGAATGATTCGCAGGTCACTGTGTGGTTTAACAGACAAAAAGCATTCCTCTGAAACTGCTCAGATACCATACTGAAAATGGAAGCTCAAAAAATTTGCAAAAATAAGAGCCAAAAAAAAAAAAAAAAAAAAAAAAAAAAGGCCTTCAGGAAGCCTGGAGAACTGACATTAAATAATACAAGAATGTCTGGTTCTTTGGAAGCGAAATATAAAATAAGGTCTTGTGTGACTCAAGACTTGCACAGTACTGCGTGTTAACTTGTTAAATAAGCAGTAAAATGTGGGACCTTTGAGCATCATTTTAAATGTTTAGCTCTTCAATTTCCATCAGCAGAATAAAATAGAGCAAAAAAAAAAAAAAACACAACATGGCGCAATCATGACGTCTGAACCCATATACATACTAACTGCATAATGACAAGCAATCAAGAGTAAAATCCTGACTGTGTGACACAACAGGGAGAAGGAGTTAGAGACCAGGGACCACACCCAATCCCAATCCCAAGCCACTGCCACCCCAAATAAATACATACATTTAATAATAATCATATTAATAAATCAATACAAATATATTATAATAATAACAAAAAGTATGTTGTAAAAATTATAGGTAGAAATCACAATCCAGTATTTTTAACTATTACTTATTTGCTCATTCTGACTGATGACAGAATAAAGTCAGCCTATAAATGTCAACATGGACCTAAATGTCTTCAGGAACTAACACTTTACGATTCTAATAAACATCCAAAATATTGTTGCATAAAAAATAAACAGGCTTAATATGTGTTCGACTCGGCTTCATAAAATAAATCTGCGCTGAGGGAATTTATTTTACAGTTCTGAAGCGTCACTGACTGCGCAACACGTCAAAGCCCCTGATTAACTGTGTTCTGGGTCACCGGGACATTTTAGAAACGTGGAAGAAAGAGTTACATCTCTATGTGGTTACGGGTCTGTTCGATTCACCAGAAGGCTGTGTGTTCGAATTCCATGAATGAATATAAATGCAAAACTTGTGTATGTGATGGGTTTCGCTTATTCTAATGAATTATTTCCTCAAGCACAAAAAAGTTGTCTAAAAGCACATTATAATATATATATACTTTGTATATATAATTTTTTTTTTGCAAATCACAATATATCCTCGGCGACACGATGGCTTATTGTTTAGCACTGACGCCTCACACCTCCTGGGTCCGGGTTCGATTGGTGGGTTTCCCCCTGGATGATCCGGTTTCGTCCCACAGTCCAAAAACATGCAGATTAAGTTAATTGCTGTTCCCAAATTGCCCTGTAGTGTGTAAATGAGCAATCTGAATGCGTGTGTGTGTGTGTGTGTGTGTGTGTGTGTGTGTGTGTGTGTGTGTGTGTGTGTGTGTGTGCTCACTGCATCCAGGATGTACCCCACCTCATGCACCAATTATTAGGCCCCCAACAACCGTCCGTAAAGCATAACGCAGTATCGATGATGAGTGATTGAGTGAACAGACAATTTATCCTCCTTAATGAAGCTTTGAATTTACATGTTTTTTGGCTAAACGCAACAGTATTTAATAGCAAAATGTGACACAGCCAAAACAAACAAAAAAAACTCAATCACATCGCTTCTTCCTGTCACATGATCAATGAAGCAAACCTCCCACCTGGACCAAAAAAAACTAAAACAAAAAAACGCTGCTGTGGACGAACTAAATGCATTTAATGGACATTAAGAGAATGCTGAAGTTAGAAAAAAAAAGGACATTTAGAGTCTGTTACTGTCATTGCAGTTTCCCCAGAATTCAAGGACTTGTAAGATCAGGCGCTGTCATCAACTACAGAAGTATTAGAGAAGGAAGCTGATGAATTGTAATCTTCAACAATCTTTGTAATTAAAAAGGGTTTGTGTGCATCAAAATAAACACACGACATACGTAATATCAATACTAAACTGCATATTTACATTGACGCAGAAACACCTGCTGGCCCTGACACAAACTGTAAGCAGTGGATTTATAGCGTTTCGCAAAATCAAACAAAATTCAAACTGATAAAACCAAAAACAGATTCAACATGATATTGTCAGCTGATTGTTTTTAGCACCATTGTGACTCAGAGAAATCAAGCCTACAATATTCTCTCTCAGTTTCCAATGCTTTATGCATTACGCTTTTGTGAAAACACATAAATGGATGTATCTCGTTTTGAAGTAAAACATGCCATATTAGGGAACTTGATGATCAATTATTAATCAGTGTATGAATTTAACTGCTTAAAAATTTATTACTGGATGAATTTATTGAGAAATTTTGTTTTTGCATGATATTTCATATTTCATAGCTCACATATCTATTAACTTGTACACCACAAGAGGGCACAACTGCAGTCCAGCAATGGGGACGGAGGGACAAGAGAGGTGTTGTGGTGTTGTTTTATTATTAGTAATCTGTTTGTTTACACTTTTGCTTCATTCATTTCTCACATGACTAGTTTGTTTGGATGGTGGTACTGTTACTAATGAATTAATTATTAATGATTAATGATTTTTAACATGTTCAACTATCAGTATAGTACGGAATAAAATATTCATGCAGAAAAAGTGACTTGTTTACGTTTATTAAAAACTCACTGCATTTTTCCAACATTGAACTGAAACCACACTGAGGAAGTGAAGAGTCCAGAGGATGTGAAGGATGAAGATTCATGCCGAAGTGCAAAACAGGAACAGGTTGAAAGCTAAAGATCAGCTTCGCTTGGTCGATAATTATGGCAGAAATATTGGCACCAGCACCAACTACAGTCTGCTCCTAGCACTGAGAAGTGATGCTGGTGTGGAACAGGAACACAAACAGATGTGCAAACCATCACTCGCATCTCTCTCTGCTTGTGAATAGTGTATGCAATGCAAGAATGCAATTAAATGGTTTCATAAAGCATCCCGATCGTTCGCTGCAGAAATACAGAAAATCTTTTTTTTGTTGTTTTTTTGTGGAACTCACTTGCATTTCCCCTTTTTATTTGCTGTGCTTTCCCTCCACCGCTGAGACTTTCAAATAAACATTTTAGCACTACCAGGAAATGAGTGATCTGCTGCAATAATGAGCGAAAATATCGGAACAGAAACGCTTAGTGCACTTTCGTCGACTTGCGGCTCGGGCCCAGGCGAAGGGGCTGAAGTTAATCTAACAAAAGGGCTTTGGGATTCTGCTCATGCGGGAGGATTTCATTTGATTGCCGTTTTGAACGCGGTGGTGGAAGGTGGGTTCAATTCCTTTAATTAAATGTCAACATCTTTATTTTAGCAGGAGAATTATACGCCCGTGGGCCTGGATCAAAGGATAAACCGCGGCGTTCGAGAACAGTGTCAAGTGGAGACACCGTGTTCGGAACAAAACAAAAGCCTATGGCTCGCGACATGCATCCCGAGACGAACTGACTCGCACGAGCCTTCATCTCAGTTTTTTCTGCAAAGGAAAACCTTGATCCTTTGTCCTGCCCCTCCACCTCATCGATGCGCATTAGCATTTCATGTGTGTAAATGCTTGTGCGTGCGTGCGTGTGTACAATGGACGAATGCAAAGAGACTTATTTTTTTACAGTCTGCAGGCAATTTGGCCCTCTGGCAGTAGCGAATGTTGACAGAGTCCAGGCGAATGATGGAAACAGATTCGAGTAAACGACTCGCGTATTGCTCTCCACCAAATAAACAAGTCGAGGTGATTAAATAGACGAGGCCAGTGAAAGCCAAAGTAATAGCTGTGGCGCTAGTGGGCCACGGATGGTCACGCTGCTTTGCCTGTGTGTGTGTGTGTGTGTGCCCAGGTATATGTGTGTGTTGGTGGGGGGTGAGTTGGTAGGGGATCATATTGATCTCAGGTTTACACAACGTGTTTCTGCGAGTCCCGAGCCGGAGGGGACACACAGCTACAAAAACTCTGAACACGAGGAATCAGCTGTAAGGGGGCCGGATTCGAAATGTTTACATGCACAGGCAAAGAACACACACACACACACACTTGTTTACCACTCAGTATTACTCTTATCTTTCTGTAACTCTGACTTCCCCATCTCTCTCGTCTCCACTCTCAGTCTATTTCAGACCAGACACTTGGCTCCAGGTTCATTACCCTGCTGCCGTTTTGTGCTGGAAAGTTGGGATAGAGCAGAAATGTGGACCGTCTGGGGGGCCCTGAGGACTGAGCTGGAGAACCGCTGCTCCAAATGAATCCATCTTTCTTTCTGTCATGCTTTTCACTCACTCACTCTCTCTCCCTCGCTCCACTTCATGGCTCTGGCCCATCTTATTTCACTCTCCATCTGCATCCTGCATGTTCCTGTAACTGTAGGTAAGCTGATGTGGCTCCCCTCATACACACCACCGTCCCCCCCCTCACCCCCCACCCGCCCCTCTCTCTCTCTCTCTCTCTCTCTCTCTCCCAAGCACTTCATCACCACCTCTCTGCTGTATGAGTTTTTCCATCCAGTCCTCTGGGGGCGGGAAGGACGCCATGTAAATCTGCTATCAAAAGTCTCATCTGATTTGCCAGATGACATGATGCGATCAGACCCCTCTCGTCCTCTCCGTCTCTCTCTCTCTCTCTTCTCTTCTCTTCATTCCCTCTCTCTCTCTCTCTCTCTCTCTCTCTCTGCTTTCTTCTCCTTCCCCCCACTGCTTCATGTCAGTGAAGAGATTAATGATTATGATCGCCGATCCGCCTTCCAGCCTCGGCTGTCCAATGAGCAGGCCTGTGAGTAACACTCACACACACACACACACACACACACACACACACACACACACACACACACACATCCTATCATGCATAACAAACACACACTGGGAACTGAACCGCATGTTAGACTGCGGGATGCCACATGACCTGGTGAGCTCTATTTATTAAAGCGTAGCAAATTATATTTCAAACCCACGCATCAAACCCAGCATGAGAGCAGCGAAAGGAAAGAAAGAAAGAAAAGAAAAAAAAAAAAGGTCAGAAACAATGGGGGAAACAATCTAGGAAAATGATTAGAGCCCATTACTAATCGAAAAGCTGCCTGAAACAAAAAAAAAAAAAAAAAAAAAAAAGCAGGCGCCGGAAAGAAATTTTGCCTCTGTTGCATCGTTCGAGAACAAACGGCTTTGCGGAGCAATCTTTGAAACAACAACGTAATCCAGTTTTCATTTCACACACATGGAAGTGATTAGGTAAAGCAATAAAAAAAACAGGCCACTTAAATCAGATCTAATCCTCAGATGTCACTGTGGAAAAGCAGAATACTGCGACGTGGCTGCAGTCCAGCACTCACACACCTGAGACAACTCGTGAAGTCATTTACAGGTGGTGTGTACGCGTTACCTCCACTACGGCTCTACACGAGCAGGGAAATCACTACGCCGGACTCGGGCTGTGACGGGAGCACGACCGAGCTCTCCTTTTGTTACCAAACTCCCTCGAGAGACACTTATCATGCAACGGCAAGCGTGAAACATGCCGCCCTATTGAGGATTGCACAGGATTGAGGAGAGAGAGGCAGAGGAGGAGGAGGAGGAGGAAACGTATAGGTGACGCCATCCATCCTGCAAGAGGTGACATGATGAACTCTGCAACGCTCATCTACCATCTGGGATCATGCAAAGCACACAAGCGCTGCAGGACTGGCTCTTATGAAGAAAGAAAAAAAAATGAATAAAAAATAAGCAATAATCCAAACTGATGAGAAAGCATTTATTACGAGTTATGATTCCGAAGCCATGTAATAGTCACAACATAATAGCTTTTTTTTTTGCTGATTTATATTCATATCCAATATTAAAGCTTAATTCCAGGCTTATGAACGTGATGAGAATATCAAGCATCAGATGCTTCTCATTAGAGACATGCTTCATTATTTCATAGTGGTGCCAAAAGTTTATACGCATCTGTATTCAACCCAACCCTAAAAACCACAAATTGATCGAACCCTGTAACTGATGACTGGAAGCGGCGCCTGTATAGTGTTCGCAGGAAACAAGCATGAGAGAACAATGAGAGAATTCGAGGAGAATGAAGAAAGGGTTATGGCTCCGTCCCAAACCACACACCGTTGAGCTAGAACATGGATCACCATAACAGCATCACCAAAGCATGATCAGACAATAAGTTACTAGAGGTGGAGTTATTATGGGGTGTCTCCTTGGATATTGGCATTCTGTTTAGTACATACAGTAGGTTTGGAATGTAGGCGGGTTATTACGGCATATGACACAGGGTCATTAAGTGAGCAGCATCAGCATCTCCTCCCATGGTCTAAACAGTGTATACACACACACACACACACACACACACACACAAACAAACATACATTATATATATTGTATATATTGTATACATATATATTGTATGTATGTGTGTGTGTGTGTATATG
>JAQMYL010000033.1:7310346-7320628 GCA_030014365.1 Clarias pachynema | reverse complement strand
GTGTGAAGCTGCTTTGAGGCAATGACAATTGCTAAAAGCGCTATACAAATAAAATTGAATTGAATTGAATTGAATTTCATTCTATAATTCATCTTTCAATTATTGCTGTCATACTCACACGCCATATCTTTCCCCTTCTAAAGTGTTTTTATATTTTTATACTGTACACTTTGAACATTCTGTGTAACTTTTCTATTTTTCATATTTCTATTTTAATTATATTGTATTGTATTGTATTGTAACTTTTGTAAATCTGTAAATTTGTAGATAAATAAAAAAATTAAAAAAATAAAATGTATTTTAAAAAATTATACCTTTACATACCATAAAAAAATATTTGTTTATTTTTTATTTTTTTGAAATTCTATCTGTAGTTTAATTGTATTCCATCCATCCATCCAACCATCCATCCAGGAACCTCTGTAGTCCAACTAGTGCCCGGGGAGGCTAATGGTGACCAGTGGTGTATTTATTCCTGTTTTCACACCCATGGTAAGACCTCCAGTCAACATTCACACACTATGGGCAATTTAGGAACACCAATTAGCCAAATCTGCATGTCTTTGAGAGCATGCAAACTCCATGTACACAGTCACAGAGGTGAGAATCGAACCCTGCCCGGGTGCAAGGCAACAGTGCCAACCACTACACCACTGTGCCACCTTAATTGTGTTCCTCTACTGTAATTTTCCTTGTATTGTAGTGAACTCTTTCTGTTCTATCCTATCTCTTCGTTTTAGGTCACAGACTGTCATATATAAGCATTTCCCTGTAAATCATACTGTCTGTGGTTGTGCCCATTACGAGAATAAATTTGAATATGAAATTTGAATCACACGTGTTGAATTACCCAGATGGCTCATACTGAAAGTGCACATATACAGTACTCTCAGACCGGTGAGTGCTACTTACATCGGGCCCTTGCTCTTGTTCTGTCTGGACCGGCGGCACAAGAAGACCGTCGTGGTCAGGATGGCAACCACAAGAAGCGCCATTGTTGCAGACAGGAAGAGATAAATGCGGCCTGAAGTCGTTTCATACCACGCGGCGTCCTCTGTGAAACACAAACCAAATCAAACCTTGTTTCTTTCCTTGTTAATAACTTCTTAAGCACGGTCTCTACCCACCCAGAGCTCTACCCAACCATTTAACACCGTAATTGTAGGCGTAACCCTTTAGCGAACACACGAGTACATTCAGTGACTCATCAGAGGTCACGCATCAAAACATACTTCACACGTACGGTATAACTATTAATACTGGACTCCGTACAGCCCACAGAGCAATTAGTTAGTAAGCTGATGGGCCTTTTCACCAGCTCTGCGGCGCCTCCTACAGGTATGACTGACCTGGCAGGACAGTGAGGCTGATGGTTCGCTTCTTGACGAGGGAGCTCACAGATGGGTGCTGAGCCGTGCAGGTATATTCCCCGCTGTCCTGCTCGCGCACTTGCTTCAGCTTGAGCTTATTGGAGGGAACCACCCAGTCCTCTCCCTGCAGAGTGACACAGATACAGATTTAAACTGTAGTTAAAAATAGAGTAATGATGGAGAAAAAAGCGCTACAGAACAGAAAGTACGGCAGAAAGAAATCGAGAGCCTCAACATTACCATACAAATTATTTTGGCAATTGAAGACTGTTTGAAGCTTGTTAAACAAAGCGTAATAAAACTCAATGAAGAGTTCGTTTTTTTCATGATCGCAGCTTTGCATCTGCTAATCCTGCTGCTAAACCACTGACACAAAACAAACGCCCTGTTTGCTCGTATGTTTAAATGTACCATACTATACTCCTTTTTAAGCTAAGTTCAGCCTTTATTCCTCACATACAGTATACATTACTGCAATTCTTTATTTTTCGCAGCTTTGTTAGTAGGCAGGGGTCAGAACGCAGGGTCAGCTATTATACGGCGCCCCCTGGATCAGACAGAGTTAAGGAACTGAGTCAAGAACTAACAACAACAACCTAGTGGAACTCTGGCTCGAACCGTCAACCTTTGGATAAGGAGCCTTACTGTAACAGCCAACCAACCAACGCCATCTAAGTTAACATAAGTCTTAGAGGTCTCAAAAATGCATCTGCTAATGTTCCTGAAATACCACTCAAATCATGCATTTTACATGATTTGGCAAATCATGCATTCTAGCCTCCCTGCCATTCCGTCTGTTTTACTCATGTACAGTAGAACACACACATTACTTCACTGCCATTACTTCATTTCAACTTTGCACAGCAGGGTCCCTTCAAATCGAAACATATCTGAATCTACAAAAGAACCAGAGATCACTGAACAAAGACCGACTCTGGTACTGGGTAAGGGATCGAGCACTTTTCCTCATAAAATTTCCATTAAAAGTCCTGATTAATCTGAAAAAGTATTAGACCTTGTCACATTCTACGTGGAGTCTCATAATGTTAACTATGTCATCCTGAGCAGGTCTGCTGTCATGATGTGCCCTTTCATTGATTTTTAATGGACTTGGAACAAAATTAAGCTGTCAAGATGCCGCCAAGCTTAAGAATTCATTTTATGATATTTGATGAGGTTGGGCACGATCCTTAAATCTTGATAAAGAAGCACCCCAGGGGTGCCATTAGAGCAGTATTTCTATTTACTCTCTAGATGACAAGGCCATTACAAAATTGTGACCACGATGTCTTTTTGAGCATCTTGTCTTACAAAAATTCATACCAGGAGGCAAAACCTCTCACTGCCCTCTTTTTGCTGCAGTATTCACAGACAGAGTAATGTACCGTATTCCTTATCACATTCCAGCATTGCCATTTCACACACGTTCCTAATCTGTCTCTTACCTCTTTGAGCCAGGAGTACTGAGGAGTCTCCGAGGCGGTGGTAGAGCATTCCAGCTCGACGTCGTCCCCTACTTTAACACGCAGCTCGTCTTGTGGGTTGAGGTACCGGGTGAGGTAGGTCGCTCCGGCCTTGTTCACCGTCACATCGCGAATATCTGAAGGGGTTGGTGGAGGACAAAACAATGGATTAAAAGATAAAGCCACTGTACAGTGTCAGCTGTCATCAGAATGTGGCATAACGTGTCCGTCATGCCAGATTATACAGTATGAAGTAGGTTTTCTAATGATGTTAAAAGGATATTCTGTTTCCGTCATCTGAGAAAAGAAACATTCGTGAACGAATGTTACTTTTCTTAGATGATAAAAACAGAATTTTCTTTAATCTCATTTAACATTCTTTAATCTCAT
This sequence comes from Clarias pachynema, assembly GCA_030014365.1. Classification (NCBI taxonomy): domain Eukaryota; kingdom Metazoa; phylum Chordata; class Actinopteri; order Siluriformes; family Clariidae; genus Clarias; species Clarias pachynema. Next base: position 7,317,405 of record JAQMYL010000033.1, on the reverse strand, counting down.
TATTTACATTTCTAAAAACATTTCTAAAAACATTCTATAAACATTTCTTTAATCTCTTTTAACATTCTTTAATCTCATTATTTACATTTCTAAAAAACATTCTATAGACATTTCTTTAATCTCTTTTATCATCGTCACAAATGTTTCTTTTCACAGATGACGAAAACAGAATTTTCTTTAATCTCATTTAACATCAAAAGCTTAGTCTTGTTTAGGATTTTCCTTTGCAACTAATGGATTTTGTGTGTTTTTCTTTATCCTTTGCTGGAATAAAAAATTTTCTGATACAATGCAAGATCTTTGGTCAAAAAACCGGCAGTGAATCAGTTCCCGGTCAGCTTTATGTTGCTTTATGCATAACATGTGCACAGTGAAAGTACCACACAAGACTGGGACAGTAGCAACAAAGAAGTCACAGTTTTTAAATCCTGCATATTAAATTGATCACTCCGTGACATAAGAGCTATATGGGATGCTTTTGATTCCTCATGTGTAACGTGATCATGCTCCTCTGCAGCATTATGGAGGTTCGTTCTCAGACACAGAGGAGAAAAAGCTTGGTTTTATACAGTAGCAAATAACATACTGCTAGGAGGCTGATCAATAGAAATAATAATTATAGTCTGCGAAGCCTTGGCTCAACATAATAACACATGGAATGGGATTTTTTGTTTTTTGTTTCATATATGTGTGTATTGACCCATTTCCATTAATCCTTCCATTTACCCCACTACGTTTTTCTGATAAGCCACCATTATCGGCTTGTTTAAAGACAGAGCATGTCCACCAGCCCAGATCTCTCATAGTGAAAGAACAATAATTTTCTCACAGCCTCAGCTCTTACAGGCAGCCGAGTCTCAAAATACTACTTTCAACATAAGTCACATGACCTATAATTGCCACAAGGTATCTTAGATCAGCAAATGTCATGTTTGGAAATTACACGGTACACTCCTGACAATTGCAGTCGGGTTGTGGAGTTGACGACGAAGTCATATTTACAATAAAATTATCTCCCTGAACAATGCATGAAAATGTGACTGGTGTTTACACGTGGGAACATGGTGTGTTAGTCATTGTTGCATGAGCCTGATTTCTACCTCTTATTTGCATTGCATTCGCACCTGCGCGAACACACCCCTGCTATCTTTGTGTGTTCATGTCCATAAATTTTGCCTATATCAAATAAATGTCATATCAGTCTCAATGTCACAAGGGAAAAAGAACTCACAGTGCACTGTGAGCTTGAAGGGCAGTGATGAATTGTCCACCTCAGTCAGGTTGTCAGACACGCAGCGGAACGTTCCAGCAGTCCAGGTCTGGACTCTCGCTAAGGTAAGGCGCAGGCGTCCGTCATCTTTACTCACTTCCGCGTCGTACCAGAAGCAGCGGCGGTAATAATAGCCGTAGTCGTATAAGTCCAGCCGATGCCAAATCTGCCTGTGCTGCAGGAACGACACATAACATGGGTCACTACACGCAAATGATTCACTAAACCACCACATCTTTTTTTTTTTTTTTTGGATTTTTCCCCGATTTTCTCTGTAATTTTAATCGTGTCCAATTCCTCCCCGTCACTAGGGGGCTCCCACATTAAGGCTACTACTACCACTCAGTCAGGAAGGTCTAGGACTATCACATGTTTCCTCCGAACCACGTGACGCCAGTCGACCGCATCTTTTCGAACTGCTCGCTCACGCACCGTTGGCGGCGGAGTAACACACTCGGAGGAAAGCGCTATCCGCTCCTTCCGCTTGCGTGAGCTCACAGACGCCCCGATTGGCTGTAGAGCCGTGATTAATGTGGGAGCACTAAGTACCTCTCATCCCTACCCTCTGAGGGGGCTCGGCCAATCATCTCCCTCTAGACCTCCGGCTGCGAGAGGTTAAAGCATCACCCGGGAATCAAACTCACAATCTCCGGATGATAGGGCGAGTGCTTTACCACTGCGCCACTCGGAGGCATAAACAACCAAGTCTAATTACACAGGACTTTTACTGTAAACCGCTGTTAGGGTTTATCTGACACTACCGTGAAATTTCCCAGGCTTTGGTTTCTTTGTTCTCCGTCTCTCCTGTCAAACCCTTTCCAGCGCTACCTCATTCTGTATATGGCGATACTTCCTATATCGTCTGGACGGATATTCATGCAACTTCCTCTCTCTTTGTTCTCCCTGGAATATGTTAACTACCTCTGTAAATTTATAACACAAGTACATGACACAAAGGATTTGGCTAAAAATGTGATTAAACCAGAGAGAACATTCAGCCACATCATGCATGTGTGTATGTGCATGTGTGTGGGTGTGTGTGTGTGTGTTTTTTCCCCCTCTCTCCTAGTTCGGCGAGTGTGTCGAGCCGGACACTCGACTCTCGCATCATTTTTAAACTTAACAATGCCTAGCACAGATTTCATATCTCAATCATTTTCCTAAAAGATTAATCTGTTTGACAGATTTATGAAGCGTAGATCTGTGAAATGAATAAACGTCGAGTTTCAATGACACCGTACACAGTTTCTGTGCCGAGCCAGATGCCATGAATCCTCCCAAGACCAATTGCCGTGATGTCTTAATTAAACAAAGTGATAAATGTTCTCTGTAGCCCCCTAAAACACACACACGTCTCCCTGGCATTTGTCTGATGGTTCTTTTGAACAGCTTCCCTAAATAACACACCTCCAATTTCCGCCGGTGTGTCCTTTTCTCAGTTAGGATCGTGCATTAGGGACCTAATCACCGTGATAACGAGTCACCTAAGAAAGACCTGGCTCACAACAAATATATTCAACCTTATCAGCTGTTCAGATTTATAAATGAACCCAGCTTTACTACTCTTTCAGTCTGCTTTAGTGCTTCCTTAGTATTTAAAGCTATACGCAAGAGATAGTGGACTATGATGCAAATATTTGATCACAGATGCATAAGTGACCCTCACCCTGGATAGTTTTTCAAAGTGCACGGTGCTGATGTTGAACTCAGATTCCGAGTCAAGACATTCCAGAGTCACAGTGTCTCCCTCGACGATTGTTTCTGAAGGACCCTGCACGAACAGAGACGCTGCAAAACACACACACACACACACACATTGAACAAATATGAACACACCTATACAGACTACAAGACAATTCAAATTAAAAGGTTAATGATGTTCTTCTTTTAACAAATACAGGACAGTAAAATGTTTTTTAGCAAAGATCCAATGGGACTTGATGTCTGCAACAACAGACTCATAATAAATGATCCGTATTCAATAATTTTGCACTTGACTTGGTCAGACACTTAAATCGGGTGTAGTAATGAATTTAAACGTAAAAACAAAACAAAAAACAATATACTATGACACTGGTCTACAACCAATATGCCTCCAAAACAACAAATTTTGGTTTGCTGAAAATGAAAACAATGTTTATACTGTACGCCACCGTTCCTGTATTAATGAGCCTGATGGAAATCCCTGAGATCAACCGAGTATTCGAGTCGATAGGTTTTAAAGTGATGTAGCTGAAACGTGAAATACATTTATAGAGTCATATATACTGTAGATCGATACTAAAAATTTTTCCCACTAAATTGTGGAGTAGGAAGCCATGAGTATGGTGCGCAATTTCATCAGCTCTATGGAAACCAGCTACCAAGGCAAACAGAGCCCATCAATGTTTACAGCTGGAGGATTACTGCTGAAAACTAAGAACAGATGCTCCATTCAAGGAATACTCCGGACAACAAATTTTAAGACCTTATTTGCTTCAGAGCCTAAAGCTTCTAATTATTTTATGTTTTAATGAGCTGACTTAAAACAGGACAGTTAAAACTATTGATTGGCTACAGTTTTCCTGATATCTGGGTTTTTATTGTAGAGTTCTATATACTGTATACTATATACGTAGTAATACGGTATTAATAAGAAAGTGTAAACACAGGTCATTTGATGTACGAGTCTTGCATTATAAGCTCACCATATCTATATATGGATTTTTATACAAATAAGTCAATTGTTACGTAATTTCTAAAACAAAAAGGGAATATCTTATTCAGTATATAATATGTGCCTCTTTTATATCTTCGATGTTTATTTAAAAAATTACAATTTCTTATTATCACTGTATTACGTGTACAGCGTACAAACATGCACCTAAAATGAAAACCTAATAGCTAATAAATAGTTTTACTTGTTTTAAGTCAGTTAAAAAAAAACATACTAATTTAGCAATGTTCATCTCTGACACAAAAAACAGTTGTTGTTTAGTGTCACCTCTTAATCTTGTATACAGGGTCGTGGGGGGACTTGAGGCTATCCCAGGAGACTTAGGGCACGAGGTGGGGTATACGGTGGACAATCCATCGCAGGACACAAACATACTGTATACACACACTCACACACTGTGGGCAATTTGGAAATGCCAATTAGTCTAATCTGCATGTATGTTTGAGTATCCAGGGGAAACCCACCAAGCACGAAAAGAACATGCAAACTCCATGCACACAGAGGCGGGAATCGAACCAGGACCCTTGACGTGCAAGGCAACAGTGTTAACCACTAAGCCACTAGGCCACCTGTTGTCCAGTGTAATATATTAAAATATAAAATATATATATATATATATATATATATAATATATATATATATTGTGTTGCTGTGGTGTGATATTATACGTTACATTGCTGTACGTTTTTTTTGGTAAGGCCTGTAATAATCTTGTCATTTGAAAGATTCCCAGAATTGACATGAAATATTGATATCAGTAAACTTTCTCACTGTTTAGATTGTTTTTCTGGCTCAGAAACAAAACTACACCCCCAGTTACTACATTGCCGCTCCACCAGGCATGTTGCAATACATACAGAGGAAGTTTCAACTTGCTTAACTACACTGGAATTTACGAAATTTAACAACAATATTTCCGACTCAATAAAAAAAAAAAAATCTTTGCTTGGTTTCTATGCTTTGGATCTGTAACGTGTGTGGTCATGTACTCTGACTATCACTAGAATCTAGCTGAAGATTCTGTAGAAGGTTTAAAGGAGCTTAGTCAGTTCTGTTCAGACTGTTAAGCTGAACAATCAAGGGCACTTTTTGTTCTTTGTACCAGTTATGCCCTTCAGGCGCCAGCAGGTTTTGAGTTATGAAAAAACAGTTGTGTGTGAAACCGGCTATTCAACTCCTGTGATATACAAGATGGCGGACTTGTTGTAGGGTGAGTGAACAGAGAAGGAGAAAAGGACAAAAAGGGAACAGTGTAGTAGACGTACTCTCTGCTCAATATGATATATATATATATATGTATATATATATATATAGGCCTATATATATATATATATATATATATATATATAGTTTATTTTAGAAGCACGGTGGAAATTGTAGTCTTTTTTAACATCTCTAACTTATTTATTTGATATTTAGTTGTTTATTTGTTTTATGTTTGTTTGTTTATTCTCTTACAGTAACTACCAGATTCGCCTTTAGTGTATTGCTTTCGAATTAAGGAATTAGTTCAAGGAAAATGCACAGTCCTGTTCTGCTGTTGGTCAGAAACAGGAAGTTGGCACTTTGTTACTGTATGGCGCAGTAAGATAAGGCGTGGAGGGGAAACCCAGCTGCACGTGAACTTCTTGTTGTTGTTGTTGTTGTTGTCGTGAACAGAATATACTGTAGTTCCCTCACATGACTCCATGACATTTAAATTGTCTCTTCTGCTTTTTATTTCTACAGTAACCGGTGTTTCCCACGAACGACAATGTTCAATGTGCAACAGCTCTCTATAATTCCACAACCCAATTTAAACCTGTTAACTACAGTAAGCGGTGTTCTGGAGTTCTGAATAAAATGTCCTTTCTGAATTCCTTGTTATTTTTGAATGTCCACTAACACATAAGCACTAAGTCACTTAATTGATTCCTTTGATATTTATTTAATATTAGCTATTAATATTTCACAGAAAACTTTGAAAGACTCGCTCACTAAGATACTGTTTTGATTTCACATCATACCAAGAAAATAAGATATTAGTGGAAAAAAAAAAAACACAACATACTGAAACAGAAAAAAAACCCACTCAGGCTTTTATTATTATTATTATTATTATTATTATGATGATGATGTTATACAGAGATATTTACCAGTGCTGTCCCGCAGGAGCGCGAAGATGACCGCAGTGAGCAAACTGCAGAACCGCATGTTTATTTAACTCTGATCGCTTTGTTCCTCCTCGGCGTCTGAACCACTTCTGAACTTCTAAAGCGAAAGTTTGTCTCGCGGGTTATTTATCAGGGCTGTGGGCGGAGCTTCAGCCGGTCCGCGTGCGTGTTATTCAATCGGGATGAATATCCGCGGTGGTAACACGGGTCACATTACACGCGGCGGTTTTATATATATATATATATATTTTAATTTCCTGCCATTTAATATTTACCATATACACCTAAAACTAAAATAATATGCTTTTAATCCATAATAACTTGTTTAAATTGTTTACTTCCACGCGCTCGTTTTCGTTACGTCACCCGTCTCCATGGAGACCCGGCCTGGTTAAGGTTTCACCACCTGTACTGTAGTTGAAAAAAGGCTATCAAACAAACCTTCTCTTTTTTTGGCTAAACAATGAACTTCCTGGTAGTTATTCACCCTGAACTTGCACAAACACTGTTAATTATTTAAAAGCCGGATTCCTCCATGACAAAGGCTTTGTATTAATATTTATAGGTCATACATTTTTATTTCACAGGAGTTGAATCTTTAATAGGCTCTGAAGCGTTTGCGTGGGAAACGGTGCTTTTTTCCTTTTCTAGTTAAACTTCTGACGGATGAGAAAGAGAAGTGAGGCATGTGAAGCAGGGCCGTGCAGAGACGTTTAAAGGGGCGGGTGCTCAAAGTTAAAAAAGAGAACAATAATTTTAAAAAATATATACACATAAAACACACATGCAGTGCTTATTAAATGTTTAAACTGTAGAGATACAATAATTTTACTGCTGTAAAAGCAGCATTTTATCTAATTTGAAATATAAACCTAATATCATCTGTTACTTAATATATTTTCTTTAAAAACAGTGTTTTT
>JAQMYL010000033.1:7279905-7310246 GCA_030014365.1 Clarias pachynema | reverse complement strand
AAGGGCACTTGAGGCATCCTGGAGGAAAGGGGCGGGTGCTCAAGCACCCTCCGCCCCCCCCTCTGCACGTGCCTGATGTGAAGTCGTCTCTGCATGAGACTTTCTGGAGCACAGCAAGTCTAAACGTGCCAGTGTGGCAGAGTGAAAATGCAGAAAGGCAGAAAGGAAAGCTGTTAGAGCTGCTGTTTGTCTTGACTTGCTCTTGCATCAATCAACACTTACACGAACCCTCAGACACTGTAGGTGTTAATTCAGCGCTGATGCTTTTTCTTTTCTCTTTTCTTTTTCTATTTTTTGTCATGCTGTGCTTGTGCTCGGTTAAGCGTTTGAGAACACGCTGAAGTTGTATAGGATTGCAAGCATGGAGGATGGCTGACACACACACACACATATCATTATTTCTAGGCCTACAGTAATACACATCTGTGTGTGAGACCATTGGGGATATGTGTACACTTAGCTATATTGATTAAGGTTTATGGTGTAAATTGGAATAAAGCAAACAATGGAGACACACACACACTCGTACACACCCATGGTCTGTCCCTACAAACAGTATACTGTACATGCACAGTCATGAGCACATACTCTTTCTATGAACACACACACACACAGACATGCACACAGTGTAATAAAATCAATTTCTTCATATGTACAGCTGTGGCCCAAAGTTTTGCGATCGACATAAATACTTATTTAGTATTCATTTTGCCTTATGGAAATGGTGCTTCATCATGCTGGGAAAAGGCATTGTTCATCAGCAAACTGTTCTTGGATGGTTGGAAGAAGTTGCTCTCGGAGGATGGCAAAATTGCGAGTGAGCCCTCTCCCTTGGCTGAGATGCAACCCCAGACATGAATGTTCTCAGGATACTTTACTGTTGGCATGACACAGGACTGATGCTTTCAAATATGGGAAATAAGCTTCAATTAACTATCACTCAGCAGCGACCTTCAGCCGTTAGCTGAACTCTGGAAAATAATAATAGGAATAATAGGAAATAAACTAGTACAGTACTAGTAATAAATTAATACTTAATAAAAAGTCATAAATAAGTGGCTGCCATCAGTCAGGATGTGGCCCAGGAGTTGATTGACAGCATGCCCGGACGAAATGCAGAAGTTTTGAAAAAGAAACGTACAATGTTCAGATACAGACATGGGCACTTTCTCTAGAAATTCACAAATTTCTCTAGACACACACACACACACACATTCATGGTCTGTTCATATATACACTGTACATACACAGTCACAGACACTTACCCTTTCTATAGACACACACGCATGCATGCACACACAGACACACACACACACACACACTCATGGACTGTACATACACACACGCACACACAGTCTCTCATACTGTAGCCCCATTACAAAATGTTCAGACATATTCACGTTTAGACAATATCTATAGACACACACACACAAACTCATGGTCTGTTCATACATACAGTATATCATACATACACAGTCACAGCCAGTTTTTTTTTTTTTATAGACACACACACACTTATGGACTGTACATACAGTACACACACCACACACACGCAATCCTTCATATGCACTAGTTTATTTCCTATTATTCATCTCCAGAGTTCAACTCGAGGTCAAAGGTCACTGCTGAATAGTAGTTGAATCTCTTTCTTTCCCCTCTACTTGATCCTCATTCATGAGTATGAATTAGTGTTTAGAATTCTTCCACCTCCCTAAACCATACTGTATAAATGTAAATTGCCCCTAAGTGTGTATGAGTGTGTATGGGTATTGTGGTTTGTGATGGACCTATGTCCCCAACAGGAAGCATTCCCTCTATGTATCCATACTCCCAGGATTCCACCATGACTCTGAGCAGGATAAATAGTTTTTAAAGTTGAATGGACGAATGGATTTTGCATGTAAAGTGGATCAGTTTTTTATTTGTACAGGTTATGTTATGCAAATGTTTCCACTGTGCCTCACAACACTTTGAGCTGGGCTTCGTCAGGGCACTGGTTTCTCATATAATGATTAATACTGAAGACAAATATACAACCTGATAGCTAGTTAATTGAGCTGTGTCATCCATGCCTAAGCATATCTAACTCTGGGTCATGAATTCCCCTTTGGAACTTTACCTTCACTTTCACTTCTGTTAGGATTTTTACAGTAATTCCATGTAACATCACATCACATGCTGTATTAAATTACAGTACTTGTTAATTCTGTTTAGGGGATAATATCTACATGTTCTACATTCTTGCATGGATTATACTGTATGTTGTGTTTTATTAAAGAAAATGGTTAGAATTCCGTTTAAGTGCTCTGTTATTATATTATAACTTGGTGAAATACTAGGCTATAGCGATGGGGAAAATTGTGATTCTTTTGTGTATTACTGTACATATTGCAATTCTTTTGTGTGGCAACTTATGACTCCAAAATAACTGTTTTTAAATACATTTTTAATTTTTATACATTTTTTCATCTGATAATCCTGCAAGTCATCATGATGCTAGAATCGTGATACTAACAGGAACGTGATACTTAACAAATCGCAATGCAAATCAAATCAGCACCTACGTATCCTAATAATATCATATCAGACGCAGAGGTGGAAAGAGTAATAAAATTTTGTACTTAAGTAAAAGTACTGTAACTTTAATGAACTTTTACTGAAGTACAAGTAAAGTTACCCGTATAAAAATCTACTTGAGTAAAAGTAAAAAGTAGCTCATTAAAAATTTACTCAGAGTAAAAGTTACCGAGTTATGTTTTTTTATTTAAAAAAAGGCTTTATTACATTAAAGGTGGGACAAGGAAATAAAAATCCATATCATATAAAAAAAAAAATGTAAAAAAAATCTGAAGCTTTTTTCCTACAGCACTTTTTATTTTATTTGATATAAAATCAGTAGTATTTAGTAGTTTATACAGAATGTCCCAAAAGTCTTCATGCATTGGGGAAATTAATACAGCCAATGCGACTGCTTTCCGGTTAAGCCGTGAGAATGATTGCAATGCGGTTTTCTTTCTTTAAAGATATTCTTAAACACCATCTAAAAATAATATAAAGTAATGCAAAAAAATTTGGCAGTTGGTAAAAGTGGTAAAGTCCCATGTGTATGGAGACTTTTTGGACACCATGTAGTATAACAATGTGAAATAAAGTGTAAAAATATAAGTATAATGTGTGAGGTTTAGAGACCATGTTGTGTCACGTAAATAAATTACCGCTGACAGCTTATCAGGCAACAGTAGCTCAGTGGTTAAGGCACTGGACTACTGATAAGAAGGTTCCAAGTTCAAAACACAGCACCACTAAGTTACCACTGTTGGCGCTTTTGGGCAAGGCCCTCAACTACTCAGATGTATGTTGAGATAAAACCTAAGTTGCTTTGCATAAGGGTGTCCGCCAAGTGCTGTAAATGTTAAAAAATGTACCTGTTGTCTATGGGCACCAAAGCGATCATGACTTAATTATATGTTTTTATTTACAGTACAAGAGTAACATATATTTATGCCACCTAAGTAATATTACTTAAACTAAAGTGCACAACCTTTTGGCATGTTGAGCTTAGTCAGGTGGAAGTGACTGTACCAACACCAGCCATTTGCCAATCATTTGTTCATGCCGACTCCTCTGGGGTCATTTACAAATTACAGGATCTTCATGGAGAATAGTCCGAATAGTAGTTGTTTGTATGGAAAGTGAATATGAGGGTGCTCCAAAACAGAAGGTGAGAGCTTCTGACCTGTGCTTTTTAAGGTGCAACTGCTGTCCTTTGGAAATCTGTCATCCAAAACTAGATTAAACCAGGCACAGTTGGCTGAGAGATCTTGTCTGAATCGCAATAGCTATCCAGACTCCTACTGTACGTCAAGTATCCTCCAAAGGAATATAAACAAAAACCGGAACATTTCTATCAAAATTCCCTGAACCAACATGGAGCAAATGTATTAAAGCTGGTGTATGACACTGAATGTGATGTTTTAAAATGGTGATTAAAAACTATTATATTAGTAAAGTGTTCATTAAGCTGTCAGAGCTCTGGGTTCGCACCTCATATGAATTCAAAGAGATACAATCATATGAGTGAGTAATGACATAATAATGTTGTTGCTCCAGTCAGTACACAATACCAATTTAATTCTAGGACAATCTCCATGAGCTATTTCAAAATAAACATTCAGTACGCCAGGCAAAATGTCAGAAACACAATCAAGATAGAACACAGTTTAAAGGGCAAAAATGCAGGAGAGAGATGGAAAATCCTAGGCAATGGTACACGATAAACACTAATTAGAACGCTCAGGACTTATGGACAAACGTACGAGGAAAGACTTTGCAATTTGAATGTGAGAGTGTCCGTGCATATAACCGAAACATTTGCAGCTTAATCCCAATCACCAATCACCTGTATTGTACTATTTGCACTAATAGACTATTACACAATAGCCCACGTAAAGTATACATTACACCAAGTGGATTGATCAACTTAACGGCTCATAACTGTGCTTAGAGATACAGGACACCTTTTCTCCAAGACTGAAAATGCACTTCTCTTATCTCGTCCGCCACACTGAATATATTTCTCACGCATTTGTATTGTTGCCTGGTGAAACAGTATGAAACTCATTCACTTACAAGTGATTGATTTCAAGACAAGCTCATGCAATCAGTGCCTGAATCCTTTGGGAACACCACTGCCTCGGCTCTCAGCATTGATTGTGAGGTTTTTTTTAATGGTGTGCTGTATGGTTTGGATAGTCCCTGTGTGGTAGTGCTCATGTTGACCCAGCAGGGGGCCTAGTCTCACTCACTCTCACTCATCTTCTATACTGCTTTATCCTGGATTCAATGTTGCGGGGACCTGGAGCCTATCCCAGGAGACTTAGGGCACGAGGCAGGGTACACCTTGGACAGGGTGCCAATCCATCACAGGGCACACCCATACACACACACATTCATTCACACACTACAGGCAATTTGGGAACGCCAATTAGCCTATCTTTGCACTGTGGGAGGAAACCGGAGTACCCGGAGGAAACCCACCAAGCACGGGGGGAACATGTAAACTCCATGCACACAGAGACGAGAATCGAGCCTGGCCGGGAATCGAACCCGGACCCTGGAGGTGCAAGGCGACAGTGCTAACCACTATACCACCGCGGTGCCTACCGTGGCCAAGTCTCAATCAAAAAATTTCTGCATTGTTCCTTTGTTTATGGCCATACCCTAGGACCCCCTGTCAGCTCCCAAAAACTCAGGGCCTTGCTAATACAGACTGCTAGAAGGTTAATTTTTCTGACCAAAAAATTGCTAGACACACTATCACCTCAGTATGTGCAGACATAAATGCCTTCGATAGGTCTGTTGTTGCTACTGCTCACTTCAGTAAAACATGTGGAAGAGCAGCATGTCTAATGATACGCTCACTTTGCATGTATTGCTGGTCATATGGTTCTTGTGGCTAAACCATTGTTTTCCACCCAAGTTTGTAACCTATTTGACTGACTTAGACCTAATGATGGTCATGGGTTCCTCAAATCAATTGCTCATGTGTCGTGGAAGAAAAACATGAGGAGAATTGATTGTCTAAACAAAGTTTGTCCCATTGGGAATGGCCTATAGGTGGACAAGTTGCCCCAACCAGGACTGTTTAGAAGAGTATCCCAATGACGTTACTAAGACCGCAATAAGTCTTCACTTCTGCTTGCTAGGCATCATTGGACAGTGGGCACTTAAACAGAACTCAGACAGGAAGTTCTCTAGGTTCTATGACACCCGTACGTATTGAAAAGTCTTTATCCTATGTTGCTGCTTGTTTGAATGTCTATTAATGGGTGCACTTTTTCGGGGTTACATTGGTCAACCCCAATGGATTCTGGGGTCTACTGAACTCTTGCTACATTCATTACTATCTTTTAAGGTTGTTTCTTAAAAAAAGAACTATGTGAATTATGGTACAACCATCTTAATACACATTTACATCAAATTTAGGCGTTTGGCAGCCGCTCTTATCCAGAGAGTCTTACAAAAGAGCTTAAGTTTAAGTCCTTGTCATTGGATAGAACCTTACACTGGGTTACAAGATAACTAAGTACCAGTCGAACACTGTTGGGAAGAGTTTTTTTTGGAGGAGTGGGGGCGGATATGGGAGAGATTAACCTAAGTACTGAAGAACGGATGTGTCTTAAGTCGTCGTTCAAAGATTGCAAGTGTCTCAGCTTTACAGACCTCAAGAAGAAGTTCATTCCACCATCTAGGTGCCAGAACAGAAAAGAGTCTAGATGCACATCTTCCTCGATCTCTGAGACATGGTGTTACCAGCCGAGCAGTGCGGAGGGACCGTGGCGCGGTGCAAGGTGTGATTAGAGCTGAGAGGTACGTATGTGGGTGCTGGGCCATTTTTAGCCTTGTAGGTGTCCATCAGGGCTTTGAATTTGATGCAGGAAACATCTACAGGAAAGATCTTCAGAAAGATCTACAGGATCTTCGTATCCCAGGGCCAACGAAGATCAGGGACCCATCATGAGCCAATAATATAAACATATTGTTTTGTGATTTGTTAAAATTTCTGTCCATCACTTGGCATTCTTGTTTGTGGCTGTGGGTTGATCCAGTTCACATGTGACCCACGTGGGCATCGTGACACAGCAGCCTATCAGAATGTAGAGGAATAGTTTAAGTATGTGACATGTGTATTCAAATAAGAGTGGCTTGTGGCTAGCTAGGTCAAAATGTCAAACAAGAAGGAGGGTTGGTGAGGATTGGTGTCTACAAAACCTTTCATCCCCAGGCCCTAAATGCAGGTAAAGTAAGCACTGGGTATAACATAAAGATTCTTCCAACTACTTTGAGAATGGCATGTCAAAAATATTATGACCTTTTACAGAGATGAGTGAAATTGTAGTGCCACTATGGGTGGGTAGTATAGACAGGTGCTCTATTACAGGCTGTGTTTTATCGACTTACTTACAGTACAGGCCAGTGCAGGTGCTTGCACAATCATTGCTCCTTGCTAGAATCCATACTGACGAGCATGCATGAACAGCACAAATGACATTTGCCTGCTTAGCTATAAATGCAAATACACTTAACAGTATTTGAATGCTCCAAGGGTGTGGCACAGTGACGCAATGGGTAATATTGCTGCTCTACAGCTCTACAGTCCAAGGTTTGATCCTGAGCTCTGGTTACTGTTAACATTCTAGTATGTGGATTGGATATAATAAAGTGCCGTTAGGTGTGAACGTGCACTAAAAACATTACGCATAAAAGAAACTGCCTTCCAAATACTACTGCCTTGTCTAGGTCCACTTGTGCCACCAAAACAGTGCTGACCCATTGAGGCATGGACTCTACAAGACTTCTGAAGGAGTGCTGTTTCATCTGGCACTGAGATATTTGTCATGTTCTTTAAACCATTCCTGAATAATTTTTGCACAGGTCAGAAACTCTGACCATCTGTTTTGTACTACCTTTGCCATGTGTACGTGGTCTGTAGTAATGTTTACGTAAGTGGTGCATGTCAAAATAATATCAATATGAATGCTAGGGGATGGTGGCATGGTGGTGTCGTGGTTAGCACTCATTTACATTTACGTATGGCATTTATCAGACACCCTTATCCAGGGTGACTTACTTTTAAGCTCATTCCACATATAAGCAGTTGAGGGTTAAGGACTTTGCTCAAAGGGTTCAACAGCGGGGAGCTTTGATTAGTAGCTCAATGCCTTAACCGTTGAGATACAGTACCTCTGCCAAAGGATCATACTGCCTCCGCCAGGTCACTTTGTTCCCATCGTGAATAATAATACTAGCTCTTCTTCGGATAAGCAATGCACCGACACTTGATCATTCATATGATGTAAATATAAAACACATTTCATTAGCTGACAGAAATCAGCGATGCACTGTGTGTCATTGTCTTATTACATTATATTTTTCTAACCAGTCTATAGATGATTTGCATATGATTTTTGAAGTTTATATGAAGTTAAGCTGACAACCAGACAAAAATACACGTTAGGAAACTTTATAAAAATTTTTTAAAAACCTCACGAAAATATTGCATGACCTACTGGTGACCTTTCACATCTTTTCTCTTTTCCTTTGCGTCAAACACACGTATTGATATAAGGGACTTTGCGTTTCGAAATTTCCCATACTGTGTGAGTGAGTGTGGGCAGACAAAAATATATGAAAGGAGACTTTCATATTTAAAAAAAAACCCTCCTGAAAATATTGCATGACCTGCTGGTGACGTTTCCTTTGCGTCAAAACACACATATTGATGTAATAGGCTGGAAACTTATAACAGCAGAGTAGAATGAGAATTAATACATTCAGATAATTTATTCACTCAATCATTCAGTCATTGTATTCAGGTCATGTACAGTAACTCAGACTGAAGAGACTGATTAAATGTTGTTTTAAACAGTGCCCCTAGATGGCAGCACTGCCTTCAGTGATATTCAACTGGAGGAGTGACCCAGTGCAGTTCTGTCATTCAAATTGAACTGAGCCCAGTTTTCAACCACACTTTCATGGATTGATGAAACATTGCTACATTTGTTTATGACATCATTAAATTAAATGACTTTTTTTGTGTGTGTATCTTTATTCTACTCTCTCTATTTATTTCTTCAGGTGGCACTGCAACATAGTGGTTTACACAGCAGTATCACAGCTCCAGGGTCAGGGTTCGATTCTTGGTTTGGGTCTGTGTATGTGTAGTTTGTATCCTTGTGCTTGGTGGGTTCCCTCCGAGGAAATAATAATAAAAAAAAAAGTTTCCTCTGACAGTCCAAAGACATGTGGAGTCCGAATGGAGTTTCAAAATTTCACGTAGTGTGTGAGTGAGTGTGTATGCTTGTGTGGCCTTCCAATGGATTGGAAGACAAAAATGTAATGAGACTTGAAAAATGAATAAATAAAAACTCCCAAAAATATTGCATGACCTGCAGATGACCTTACACATCTTTCCTCTTTTCCTTCGCATCACGTATTGATACAATGCGATGGACTGGAAACTTATAACAGCAAAGTAGAATGTATACACAGAGTTAGTTCATTCATTTATTGATTGTATGCAGTTTATGTACAGTTACTCTTACTGCGGCTTAGTGGTCAGCACTGTCGCCTTGCTCCTCCAGGGTCCAGGTTCGATTCAGTGTGTATGAAGTTTGGATGTTCTCCATGTGCTTGGTGGGTTTCCTCTGGGGACTCCAGTTACCTCCCATACATGCAGATCAGGCTAATTGATGTTCCCAAATTGCCTGTAGTGTGTGTGTGTGTGTGTGTGTGTGTTGCCCGGAGGTTATACCTAAAATGGGAATAAATACAATGGTCAGCTCTGGCCTCCACTTTCCCTAGTTGGACTACAGATTGATGGATAGAGCTCCACCCATAAGAGACTTTAAATTAAATGTTGTTTAATAGCAGTGCCCCTAGATGGCAGCACTGCCTTCATTGATACCCAACTGGAGGATACTGATACTATATTTACATTTTCTTATGAATTCACCTGTACATGGGGCAAAGTACTGAAGAAGAAAAATATACTGAAGGGGAATTACTGAAAGTTAACACTGTAATCTAAACCTTGGTGCTTTTAAAAGATGAAATTACTGATGAAATTCAATTAATTTAAATAAGTGGGTTTAGATTGTGAGCCAGAGAGAATAATAAACATCCCAAAAACTATGCAACATCTCAATTTCATATACAACAGGAGCACTGATACAGTCATGAATGACATCATCAATGAATATAACTTTCTTTTGTCTCTATTCTACCTGTGACGTATTGTTTTCTTCAGGTGTCACAGTGACATAGTGATTAACATTATGGTGTCACACCACCAGGGTGGCAGTTTGATTCCCACCTTGGGTCTGTGTGCATGTTCTGCTTGGTGTGTTTCCTCTAGGCACTTTGATTACTTCCACAGTCTAAAGTCCAAAGACAGTAAGAGTTGTTTGATTGCAGTTTCCAAATTTTCCATAGAGTCTAAATGAATGTGTATGCTTGTGTGCCTTGAGATGGGTCGGCACATGTCTAGACTGTAACCCAACCTCGTGCCCTGAGTTCCTGGGGATAGGCTCCAGGCCCCCCATGACCCTGTGCAGAATAAGAAATATAAGGGTTGAATAAATTAATGTTTTTGTAACATCACCTTTTCCCTGTATAGTGTTTTTAAAAAATGTAGCACGTTCAGTAGTCTTCCATGGAAGACTCACAGCAATTTTTTCATTATTAATCTGAAACTGTTAGATCATTTTTCAAAGTGCATCTACAGCACTTTGCCTAAAGGCATCATTCTGTAAGTTTAAAATATTTAGGCCTATTATTAACTAGATAAAAAGTAAATTTAAATGAACAGTTAGGTCAAAAACAGTTAGGAGGATTTTACTCTGCAAATGTAGGCATTTATTTATAGGACATGACAAAATTGCATGAGTGTTTATGTTTTTGTTTTTTGTTCTACATTAATGCACTAGAATGAATCCTCAATTTAAATTGGTTGGATAAAGGAAAAAAAGGGCTTTCAAAGTTTAAATGAGCTATAAGGAAGTAATATAGGGAATAATGTTTTTTTATTTCTTTTTTTGTAAATATTATTAGGAGTAGAAGTATTCACTTTCAATAATGTAAAATATTGTAACATTAGGAGCCCTTGTCAATCCCAGGTCACAACTCCTGTCCTTTTGGCCCATGGTGGATCTCAGGTCATATTCTTAACCCATTGGCAGATGCACATTGCGCTCCTGGACCATGGGAGTCTCAGACCATACTTCTTTCCTTTATTAAAGGCAGTTCCAGGCATGTTCCTACACCAGTGGTAATCTTGTATCAATGTCTTAGTGACGGGCAAAGTTATTGATTTCTCCCAAATTACCTTTATCCTCTGTTCCAGCAGCAGTCCAGTGTTAGTCACTGATCCTGCCCAAAAACCAATTCACTCTACATTTGCTAAATCCAATGATTTATTCCTATTTAGTTCATGTTTCCTTCTCTGTTTGTAGGTTTAATAGGTGGTAAGGCCTCCAAATAACTTTTCCAGTCTCTGTCTCTTTTCATCTGTCTCTGTGTCTCATCTGCTATTCCTCTTGCTCTTTTCTCAACAAAGGGGTTACTGGTTGTCTTGTCCCTCCCTATCATTCAAATGTAAGTAAATGCTATTATCACAATATATTTTAACTAAAAACATCCCTGGATTTGGGAAGAGATCTAGAAAAGGCACTTGATATTTTGTCACCATCAACATCACCATCATCAATTTATGAAAAACTACATTTTATTTAAAGAACACTTGACTCTTGGTGCTAGAAACTGGTTGTACTACAGTAGTAACTAAGCAAATTAATTGCATTTTTTGTCTGTATGCCAGAGTGAGAAAACATTTTTAGTATATTAATATGTATACAAATATTTTACATTTCTCCACCACTAGATGGTGCTAATCATCTGGATTAATCCATTTCTACTACAGAAGTTACTACAGTACTCATTTCCCCAGAGGATTTTGAGTAAACAAACAAACAAACAAACAAAAAGTTCTATCCAAACTATGTTGTTAAAAGTATTTGCTGAACTTAGTAATCAAAACTCCAAACCAGAAGTGATCTCATAAATCCAGGTGAAACTAGAAATGCCTAATTAGATTTGTCCAGTACTTATGGCTTCCTACCCTTATAAACAGCTTTTCAGATTAAAAAACAAACAAACAAACAAACAAAAATAATTGCTCTAATTTTTGAGTAGGTTCACCTCCTATTGTATGTATTTTTCTCATTTAATCTACTGAATGTCAGGTCACGGTGCATCTAAAACATGCTAATCTATGGTGAAATCCTCAATGTTCACTTAATTTTAATTGTATAATGTTTACAATAGATTACAAAAAGTGGTGACTTATTAATTGACATTAACTGAGTTTTAAAATATACAGTAAAAGAAATAGGTGAATCTTATTATGGCTTACAGAATTGTTACTCATACACGTCTCTCAAAGGTCGCACGGTGACTTAGAGGTTAGCTCTGTGGCCCCGCACCTCCAGGGTCAAGGGTTCGATTCCTCCTCCTCTGTGTTGGTGTGTATGGAGTTTTCATGTTCTCCCAGTGCTTAGTGGATTTCCCCAGCTACTCTGGTTTCCTCCCACAGACTAATGACAGGCAGATTAGGCTAATTGGTGTTCCCAGTTTGTCTGTGGTGTTTGCATGTGTTTTGTGCTTTTTTTGTGGGATGTTTCTTGGGACAGGCTCCAGGCTTTCCAGGATCCTGCACAGGATCAGCGGTAGAGAAAAATAATGAAAAAAAATGATTGATAAATCTGACTCCCAATAATATTTTTGTTTTGCTTAATAGTAATAAATGTATAAGTTTAACATTTATATCAGGATTTTACAGATTTCTGTAAAGTTTCGTTATGACAATGTACATTTATATCAATGTGGTAAGAACTAAATTGAAATAGATAGCACACACTTGGTAGGAATTTCCCAAGGCAGTCACTCCACGAAGTGAATGGTTTCCTGTGATTTTCTAAAAATATAGATATAGATGTATTGGTTAGTTATTTCAAAAATATTTGCCTCAACTGTCCAAATTCAATTCATAAAACTCATTTCCAAAATCTGATCTGAGTCATGCTTTGGCACTGGAAGACACTTCTAATGTCAATTGGGGAACGACATGCCAAATAATATAACGATATTATAGAAGCAATATCATTATGCCTACATTTTGCCATTTTCGCCCACACAAATAGATAAATGCTTGACTGGATTCAGGGATTTGCTGCGTATGACAAAAGATGTATTTGATTTCCTCTCAGACTCTAATTGGCTCAAAGCAGCTTAAATACTGTATATCAGCACACAAGCCACCGTTCTGTCCATGGAACAGCCTAATCATTGATTGTTATGTTTGCAACCACAGCGTACTGTTAGACTGTGTGGCGGGAAAATAGTTTATTGTGAATAATTTTTTAAAATAATTATTTATCAAAAACTGTATTTATGATATTTTTCTTGCTTTAAAAAAAGTCTATAGTAAAGAATTGAGGACATGTATTACAGCACTTTTTCATGCTTTAAGGAATTTAAGCAGTCTGTTTGCCTAATAATGTCCTAACCGCTGATAAAATCACTGCAATGCACACCCTTAAGTGCCTTATTGCTTTAACGAGCCATGAACAGTCCATGTGGCAAAAAGAACACAGCAGGGAATTATGAGAGCAATTTAAGGTCAAGGGTGTGTCCGAATCGTCGTCAAATAGGGCATTAAAAGCATATCCGCCAATTATATATTAAAACAGGGGTGCGATCAAAGTGGTTTTATCCAGTATCTACAGGATGAGGATGTGTTTTGGGGTAAAAGGGGGAAAAAAAACAGACAGGAAATCTGGAGACAAATTGCTAAACAAATTCAGCTCACTAAAAATGGCAAGTTTCCTGCTGTTTTAATGATAGCAAATTAGAAGATGAGGAAATGCCAGGTCTGAGTTAAATGTGAGCCAAAATTCACTCATGGTAAAGTGTTTTTTGTATTATAATTGTTTTCCTCGGCTCCACACAAGATCTCTTTCTCCTCACTCTCCTGTTTCCGCTTACATTTAAAATTAAATTAATCACTACATGCAACTTACACTGTAAGCACCTTACTCAGTTTTTAAAAGATTTTTTTTACATATCCCAGTTAGGAAGCCAGGGTCAGAGATCAGGGGCAGCCCGGATACAACGCCTCTGGAGCACATAAGGTTAAGAACCTTAACACAACGGCTCAACAGCGGCAGCATCGATGTGAAGGGGCTTGAACCTATGACCTTGTGATCAATAACCTAGAGTCTTAACTGCTTAAGGTTCCACTGCCCCATATTCAGGGTATCTAGTAAACATCACTTTGTAAATGTCAAATCCCAGCAAAACTGAGCTGCTCTACGCCCCTGTAAATGCAATCCCATGTTAAAATCTCCAGCGATAAGTCTCAGATCTCATGCTCTGTCACTCTGTGTAAGCCTGGAATAGTCCTGCATATCCAATTATCTTTCTCGTCTTACGTTGCTCAACCGGTTCTCACATACAGGTTTGCCCTTTTTCAATATTAGCAGGATTCAGTTATTTTTATTCTTGTTCAGTCCTTGTCATTTTAAGGCTGAATCTCTCGCCCTGGAAACCATCTGACTGTTGTACCTAGGCCTGCTCCATGACTTGTTTTCTTGTATTTCACTAACTTTTCCTGCACCACCTCACTTCTATGCTTCCTCTTCTGGCTTCCTGTAGCTGCCCACAACAGATTAAACACACTGATATTGGCCAACAAAAGCAAAAATGGACCAGTGCCGGTCTACCTTAAACTCTTATCAAAGCCCTGACGGTCCCTACAGACCTCTTGGATGGCTTGACTGGACCCAGCATTTCTCAGGGAAAACGTGCACCAGTGGGTGTAAAGAAAGTCCCAGTGACGTTTTTAGACAGCTGGTACACTTAGTTCCCGAATACTCCTTCGAAATTATTTGCTAAGCTGTGCCATTAACTTGGCATTACTATGGCATTATGTGATTTATTAATTTTTTTTACTGTAACAGCACCTTAGCAACCATATACACCAATCAGCAGGTCCTGCTTCTGACATCAAATCAAACAGCCCTGACCCCATGGGACACGGACGGTACAGGACCTCTGAAGGTGTGCTGTGGTATCTTATATGCAGGAACTCCATGTATCAGACTTGTTTCTCCAACTCATCCCACAGATGCTTAACCAGACTGAGCTCTGGGAAATTTGGAGGCCAAGTCATGATATTGAACCCTTTGTCATGTTCCTCAAATCATTTTAGTATTAGAGAATACTAATTAAGGGCTTAAGGGCGTTGCTCAAGGGCCCAACAGGGACAACTTGGTGGGATTTGAACCTGGAATCTTCCGAACTGTAGCTCCAATGCCTTAATCATTGAGCTACGCCTGACCTAACACACCCTCATCCCTTGACAGGTGCCTCTGTAAAAAGATAATTAAATGTCAGGTGTTAATTTATGACTGATCGGTGTATTTACAGTACACGCTGTTCGATAACAACAAACCAAGACAATTGGTTTGTATAATGAGATAAAAACATTAGTCATTCTAAAAAACAACATCTGTCAAATGCTGTTAATGTATTACCAGAGACACATTACACTGATCAACCATAACATTAAAATGCCAAATGTCAAGCCTAAAATTGTTTAGACCCCCATTGTGCCGCCTGCAGTTCTGGCCCCTAGGGACATGACTCCACAAGACTTACTAAACACCCATTTTCTTTCAAAAGAGCACTGAATGCATTTAGTTAGGGGGTGTGCTGTGGTATCTGTGACTCGTACATTAGCAGTAGATTCTTTGGATGCTGTGGGTTGCGGGGTGGGGTCTCTGTGAATCAAACTTGTTTGTCCAGAGCATTCGGGTGGGGCCTCTATGAATCAAACTTGTCTGTGTGATGCATTTCATCAACAAGTCTTTGCATGCTAAGCCACATATGTGGCAAGCTGTGATACACTTTGTGCTCTGATGCTATTCTATCATAGCCAGCACTGACTTTTTTAAAAATAAAATTGAAATTTTATTTGTTACATACACAGTATGATACGTAGTGAAATGCTTAAATTTGAGCTACATTAGCATTTCTGTGGGATCAGATCAGACGGGCTGGCCTTTGGTCCCCACTGGCAAAGATAAGTCTTGGGCGTCCAGGATCCTGTGACCAGTTTACTGGTACATCATTAATCATCAATGTTATTCGATTCGCCTGCCAGTGGTGTTAATATGGCTGATATAATAATGGCTGATCAGAGTATATTGTAAGTGATGGTGTTTTCTCCAGGCATTTGTGACTAAGATGTTTTTACAAGCTGAAAAAGTTCCTAGCTATTCAAATTTCTGACACAAGGTCAAAAACAAAAAAACAGATTGAAAGGAGTATGTTAAAACTGCAACAAACAAATCAACGAAGAAAAAAAAAATCCAAATGAACATAGCTTTATTAAATGGAATAAACAGCAAAACAACCATATCATAAGTGACAGGCAACACTTTGATATCACATTATACATACAGTATGTGAATTAACACAACCAAACTTACTGATCTGAAAGAAAACATATTTAGAGTTTATTCCTATTATATTAGCAATTCTAAAATGTCCAACACCTTCTTCTGGCCTCAATGTATAATAAATAAATAAATACATACATACATACATACATACATACATACATACATACAAATTAACAAATTAACAAAATTACCTAAACAACAAGAAAAAAAGAGATTAATTTGATGATTATTATTTAAATGATGAGATGTAATGATTTAAGCAATACAATTAATATTTAAATGTCTTAGGGTGTTACAATTCTTATAAAACAAACAAAAATCAGTAGTTTTATCTACAGTATGTAGAGCATGTCCTTATTACAAAGTTATTTCAATATTGAATTCATACTGATATTTGCAATTTAATGATTACTGCCATGTCAACAACAATAACAAATAAAGTAAATATACACAGATATACAAGTAAATCAACATCCACAAAATTTTTGCCATTATTATAACTTTTTGTTTCATTTTTTTTTTTGCAAATTGGAACATCCCCAACTTTAATCCTAAAATTGAAACTTGACATTTTAGATTTTCAAGGAAATTGTCAGAGTGTTGGAAAAACCCCTTTGTATTGTTTACAGAAATATAGTTCAATTTAAACAAAAACATCAGCAGAGTCATGACCTGGTCAAGGTCTTCTGTCTTCATGCTGTTCAAAGATGTGATGGGAACAAATCTCTCATTGTATACCAATGCGATCTGTAGCTCTTAAAGCCGCTAAAGGAAAGTCAACAAAGGGTTCATAATGTATTAATAATTAAACATTACATGCTTGAGCATCTAACAAATTTTATTATAAAAATGTGGGTGTCTCTTTGTTTCTTGTATATACGATCATTTCATTTGGGGCAACTGTCTCAGTAATTCTTCCAGGAAATTCTTTTGGATACAGAAACTCAGTACACAGTGGATGAGTTGGCACTTCAGGTTTCCCACAGTCCTTGTTTTAGATTTAATAGTTGTATATAATTCTACAGACGTCTAAATACGTTTAATTTTTTTTTGTTTAGGTAGAAGTACTTCAAAAGGAGTAAGGGGGAAAAAATCCCCTTCTTAAATACTTATGGTTGATGTTTTGACAAGCAAAAAAGAGAAGTGATTACTAGCGGTGAATCCTTTGTGACATCAGTAGGCAGACGTGACAACCCCAGGTTCAGAAAATAAAAGTCCTCCCACATATTTGTTCCATCCATTAACCAGCTTTCTAATTAGCACAACACTTTAGCCAGATAGAACTACTTAGTGACATCACCAGCACACAGGGAGAAGTATAATGTTGTTTTAATGATATTGGCCACCACTGTGCAAACTGTAGGCCATGTGTTGCTGTGTCCTCTATCACATGCAGTAACGGAGAGAAACCATTCCAGAACCACTTTTGTTCTATAATTATTTGTTCAGCAGTGGTCCTTTGGCTAAAACTGATCCATGATAAGTCAAGTAGAGTGGATGCTGAAACTGTGCAGCTACTGATGGGCCAAAGTATATTTGCATACTTACGAAGTGGTCTTTTAATTTAGTAGGTTATGTATGTGTAAAAATACCAAGGTATATGGAGCAAATAAGTCGGTCCCTCAATGTGTATGGAGATGAGCTCTCATGAACCTTTTTTTTCTCTCATGAAGTATTTTAATATTAAACTATTATGTTCCACTAATTGGAAGGTCATGAGTTCAAATCTCAGCAATGCCAAACTGCCACTCCTGGTTCAAAGCACTTAACCCTCAATTGCTCATTCTATACAGTAAATGTGATAAAGGAAAGTCTTCCTGGGTAGACGTGTCTGACAAATAACTAAGTAACTGTATAACTCATGAAGTGCTGTAGTAAAATGCTGTACATTCCAACAAAACAGTCATGTTCATTGAGCCTTGACCAAGGTGCTGCAAGTCTCTGCAACTTCATTGCAGTGATGAACACCATTCTTTCAAAAATATATTCTATGAAGTGATGTATTAGATTTTGTAGAGATAAGTGAAAAGATAAGATTTTCCAAAATCTCCCTTAACACTTCTGGTGACACAGAAGGCCATAGCATATGATTTACATCATTTCTATACTTATCAAACCATTCATTGAGCCACTGAACCCGGTTCCAGATGTCTTTTTTTGTTTGTTTTTACCTTAATTATAAGCAAAGTACATACAGTACAAATCAGATATGTGAGAGCTGTTTACTGGCCAAGAACAATACAGTACCTTCTCCTTCCGTAAGTTCCTGGATAAATAAGCTATACAGAAGTGAAATCTGTTAGAAAGTAAACACGGGTCTGCTACTGTACTACTTTAGAATTATTTAAGTCTTCTTTGGAATGTGGAAACTTGTCAAGAAGGGAACTACAAAAGCAATTATTATTTTTTTACATTTTTTTTTACTTACGCTAACCCTACTTTTTTTTTTTTACTACTTTCTTACAGTATGTTTGACAGGAAAAAATAAATGCATTAACAATTGTTATATAGTGAAAACTTGCTACATTTCTATTCGGAATTCATGCTGATTTTTTCCATTGTTCTATACTTTCACAGGTATGTTACATGAAATGAATAGATGATGTAAATAAAGCAAATTAAACTATTCACCAAGATGGAGAACACGTGGACTTCACAGTAAAGAAAAGACATTTTATCGGATACATGAGGATCAAACTGCAGGATGTGTTCTATGAAGATACTAACAATGGGAGAAACCGATTAAAATTATTTCCAAATTTCATTTTAGTGAATTAATAGTGGCCTTAAACGTTTACATGTGATAAATAAATGCCTGCCTATTTTCCTGGGTCAACTAGGTACAAGTGCAGAAGTGGGATGGAAAAGAAACCGAGTTTGTCTGTGAGATTCAGCGTGACAACATGATAATATAACATATAACTTAAAAATAAACAAGCCGACCTACCCTAGCTCAAATTTCTCTTAGATCTCTTAGATTTCTTAGATCAATGTCGGGTGTAGTATTGTATTTTCCTCTTACACAAGGATTAAAATAAAAATATGAGAGGAAAAAAATATTTGAGTATTATAAAGCCTTCAAAAAGGTGTCCAATCATGTGGGGAAAAAAGCTGTTGATTGTTCCTAGTCAGCTATGTCTAAAGAATTGAGATAGTTATAAAAGTGAACCATACAGTATGTGTGGCTGAGTAAGACATTAAAGTGTTAGGATGGAAAATTCAAAGCAATATGCCTTGAAAATAGAAAATGCACAACAAAATAAATAAAAACGAATGGTTTAAAACAGAAGGAATAATATCTAATATTTTATGTTTGGTGATGAAGTAATTTATTTTAGGATTATAAGCCATCTTGCCACAGAGCAAAGTCTATGAAAGTTTTCTTTAGGAAAAGCATATCATCTCATTTCCAAGGCCAACAAGCATTCAAAAATCTTAATCTGATTAAACATTTATGGTGTAATTATAAAAAATGGTCCAAGGCTCCATCCTGCATAGCTGATCTGCCAAGAAAGTTGGACCTAGTTTAATGGAGAATATAGTTTTTTTTTTCCAGTAGTGATGCCCATGCCTCAGCAAATTGAGGCTGCGGAAGAGCAACAAAATACTAATTGTGATTTATTTGTCTTGGTGATGTCATCATTTTTAAATTGGTGACCCTGGAACTGTGGGACAGCATCAAGTAATTCAGCCTGACAAAATTATGTCCATATATCAGGGGTCTGTGCATTTAAAATAAATAAATAAATAATCCAAAAAACAAAACAAACTAACCAAAAAAAAGAAAAAGAAATCACAATTACATGAGATGTCAGACACAGAGATATTAAAAGAAAATAAGGCTTATTTATTTTAAAAAAATTTTTTGGCACATTATAGAGGATTTGGCACATTGGACTTGTCACTGAAACATTATTGAATATTTTTGAAGCATCATTGAACATGAATTTCAGAACAACAAAGATCATTAAATATTATTACAGTACATTTTACAAAGACCTTTAAACAGAAAATTCAGAGAAGCATCTTTTCCAAATATTCACAAAAAAAAAACCTGTTAAATACTGCCATGTTTAAAAATAATATAAGGATCTAAATTCATTATAAACTTCTGTTAACTTATTATACAATAAACTTCCATGAGTTTCTGTCCTCCTCCAGTCAGAAAATAATGTAAATCTAAAATATATTTCACTGCAACAAACAGTCTGAATGTCACATGAATTCTCTGCTGTAGCAGGTCATTTAAGTAAAAGCAAAATGTATTACGAACTTCTGCAAAACATCAAACTAATTTTGCTAATAACAGTTTGCAATTTGGCCAAATTCTATAACTCTCTGACAGTTTATTCACATTTAATATTTAAATAAATAAATTAACTAATTAATTAATTAATAGGCTTTTTGTGCTGCACATTTTGTTGCACATAAAGCTTTTCTTTAATTGCAAAGACTCTTAAAGATTAGAAGAAACCTTACTAACAATACAAAAAAGTTGCGTTTACAACGCATCATCTGCTTCCTCCTCTACCAGTTTCAGTTTCACTGTGGGAGTTGAGGGCAGCACCTTATGATAAAAATTCTTCTTGAGTGCTGGGAAAACAGTGACAGTAACAAGACGGTAAACGCCCATTTTCTTTCAAAACAGCATTTTAATGTCTTTAGTTAATTCATAAAACAAATACATGTTGAATAGTTAATATTAGTATATTTTATAATATATTATGATTGAATATATTTTTAGCTCCCTATTTAAGTGGACGCCATATTAAAATGTTGGCCATTGTGACTGCTTCTTGAGATTACCATCTAAGCTGGTTAAACAACCACAACATTATTATCGATTAGGATAACTACTTTGTACTAAAGGGTCCGATTTTTCTTGTAATTTTTCCCTGATTCTTTTTCTTAACTTTCTTAACTTACTGAACAAATTAACTTGTACAGACATGAAATCTGCATTAGAAAGATGCAAGACTTTTTTGGAACATGAAAACTCATCAGAAAAGTGAATGTTGATCAGTACTTGATAGCAATCTGTAACAGTTATTATTATTATTATTATTATTATTATTATTATTATTATTATTATTATCATCCTCATCATGAACGAATTTATTTTTACTGCAGTGGCTTTTTATTGAGTTTTAATTTAAACTCAATAAAAAATTTTAATAATGGAAAATTGGCCAATGTGATTTTTTTTTTTTTCTTTCACAGGCATTTTACAAAAAAATTGTGATGATGTGGTTAAACCAACTGGGACTTTTCAACAAGATGGGGACCATATAGTTTTGATATTAAAGAACAGCTAATTTACCAGACATGAGGTTCAAACAAAGGTAGCCATTTTTTGAAGACACCAGCGATGGGAGACGCTGCCAAGTAAGAGCCTAGAAATCATTTCTGAATGGGATTTCCTACAGTTCTTGTTTTTTAAGAAGCCCTGGTAGTTTGAGCATGGAGTAAATTTTGAGAATATCTTTTTATGGCAGGTTCAATCAACCACTTAGTGAACTAGTAGTGACTTTAAATATCTTCATAAGATAAACAAATGTCTGTTTTCATATTTATTTAGTTTTTTTCCCAGAGTGTGTTTTCCCATAAGCCTTCAGAGAGGTCAGCTGGTACAAGTGCAGAAGTGGGATGGAAAAGAAACCACAATTGTCCGTGAAACCCGCGAGAGGTGACATCATGGTTATTGTGAGAGTATGTATTATTAACACATGATATGTCGCTTTAACATAAAAAATTTTGCAAAAAAAAATTTTGCAGACAAAGAAATATGGTGGCAAATTCAGCAGCAAAATATATCACAAACCTGTGGCCTACCATAACTGTGAATTGATGCTCAGCTTTTTAAAAAATGTTAATTCAGTGTTTGCATTGGGTTTTATATAGAAACCTTGTTGCATATGCTTTTTTACTTACTGTAAATGTGAACTTAACTCAGCTGTGACACATTTTAGTCTCATAAATAAATTAGCCAGAGCAAATATCTTTAGCAATCCTAAACTACTGTACATTTTGTACTCTACAGACTTGACCAAAAAAAGAAGAAGAAGAAGAATTTATTTAGAAAATTTATTTATGTCCAGAATGAAGACAAGAATGGTTTGCTTTTGTGAACCTCAAAAGACGGTTACTGAATAATGAATTCATACTATACAGTATGATCATATGGTCATCTTCTTTAAACATTTTATCCCAGTAACACTGCAAACGAAGTGATTTAACCAAGTGGTAGAATTTACCCTGAACGGAACATCAATCCAGCACAGAACAGCATATATATACACACACACACACACACACACACACACACACACACACACACACACACACACACACACAGCAGAAATCTTGTGTTCTTATTGGCCAAGAAATTATGAAATAATGTTTCACAATCCAGTTCTTTGCAAAATGTGCTAAACCCAGAGGGGATTAGACAAAATAATGTTTTTAATACAAAAATTGGCAAATTATTTTTATAAAATTATATTTTGTGGCACCCAACAAAAAACAAAACAAAAAACAAAACAAAACAAAACAAAACAAAACAAAACAAAACAAAACAAAACAAAACAAAAACAAGTACAGTAAGTGGTCCTAAACACAAATGCTCTTCTGACTGAATGGGCAATTCCACTCACTCACTCACTCATCTTCTACACCGCTTTATCCTATATTCAGGGTCGCGGGGACCTGGAGCCTATCCCAGGAGACTTAGGGCACGAGGCAGTGTACACCCTGGACAGGGTGCCAATCCATCACAGGGCACACACACATACACTCACTACGGGTAATTTGGGAGTGCCAAAAGAGAACATGTAGGCTCCATGCACACAGAGACGGGAATCGAGCCTGGCCGGGAATCGAGCCCGGACCCTGGATGTGCAAGGCGACAGTGCTAACCACTACACCACCGTGCCACCTGGGCAAATCCAAACAGTTCAAGATCTAATTAAAAAAAAAAAAAAAAAAAAAAAAACTACTTCTGAAGGACTGTGGTTTTTATATTAGCACCAACAAAGTGGGGACCAACTCATGTGTTGCCAACAACAACTACATGACAAAATTGGTATACAACATAACACTATTCACTCAGTATTTATAAAGGACACTATCACTCAAAAGTTTGAGATCACTTTCTAACTCCATAGTTGTTCCTGATTTTTATTTCTTTCTACATTGTAACGCAATGATGAAGGCGTCCAAAATATGCAATAATCTCATCTGGGCAGTTGATATTGAGATATGTATCTTTAAAGCCTTCATCACGGCTCTGATCTGAGGTGCTGTTTGTTAATTAGTGATTTCTGAGGCTGGTAACTCTTGGTAGACGACCGGCTGGTAAATGAACTTCTCCTCTGCAGCAGATGTAAGTTTTGTTCTTGCTTTTCTGGGAAGGTCTTCATGAGAGTCAGTTTCTTCGTGGTGCTTGATGGGTTTTGCAAATGCACTTGACACAATACTGTTCTTAAAAGAACTATTCCAGAACAGCTGACCTCAGTGTCTTAAAATAACAACTGACCGTGTGTTTAAAATAACAACTGACTCATAATTTTGAAATCCCCAGTTTTGTTGCATTTGTAGAATGACGAAAATAAATCACCAAACAAAAACACAGAAATTTCCAAGTGATCCCAACCTCTTGAGCAGTAGTGTGTCAGAGCAATTCTAGGATTAGACCTTTAGGGGGGCTCAGCCTCCTAGTGAGAATATAACATGTATGGTGTCTTGCTTTTAATATTTTACTATCAACAGTAATTATTATTTTTTACTTGTGTTATTGTTAAATTATTATTAGTAAGTTATTTGAGTTTTGCTCCTCATTTTTTAAGAGAACAAAAAAATAGAATATTCTGCCTGAAAATGTATTCAACCATTTCATTGTTATCTACTGTTGTGTATAATAACAATAGTTTAGCATGATCAATCACAGATTTCAATATTGCAAAGTCCACCAGCAGAACCAAATCGAAATTTGACAAACTATGTCTACATCAGCTATTACTTTCTCATGTTTTAATTTACTTGTGATTTTAATCTGTATATAACAAAGCTAAGCTTTCATGCAATTTTTGTCTCCCATACATCGACCACCTGAAACAGAGAGGCAGAAAAAACTCTTAAGGGTTCCAACATGAGCCATTCAATAACTACTTCTTCTGTATTTCTTTCCACTGGCATGTGGACTCCTAATGTTAGGGAAACTATGCTGCGACTTACAATAATCAAGTGTAATGGCATACCATCAAGAATACTAAACTATTAGCTAAACCTGTAACTGTCTTCTAAGCAGGTTGAACTATAATGGTGCAGGGGTAAAAATTATTGTAGAAAATAATGATACATTATTATTAGTAGTAGTAGTAGTAGCAGTAATTGTAGTAGCATAATTGTCTTTAGTGGTGGCAAAACTAAAAAAGGATCTAAAACCGCCTATAGTGTATATAGTCTAGTATAATGCTGGTCTTCACTTCATAAATGATGAAGAGGTTTAAAAAAAAAATTCAGATCAGTGTCTAAAAATTGGTGACATCATCAGTAATTTCTACTTAAAAACTTTCTATCTATCCATCCATCCATCAATCCATCCATCCATCCATCTATCTATCTATCTGATACACTTGACTTTCTAGTTCATCTCCAAGGTCAGGGTTCTGTGCACAAGGCCAGAGTTCTTCCACACCAACCCTGGCAAACCATGTCTTTATGGAGCCCACTTTGGACACAGGAGAATTTTCATGTTGAAAAACTTGGCCCACTTATTTCAAGGCAACAGAATTTGTTACATTATAGCATATCAATACATTCTGCACAAATTGTGTGTTTCTACCTTTATATAGCTTATATATACTTTATATTGTATATATATACCAAATAGCTTGGGGAAGAACTGTATACAGTACATGTGGGTCTGAAGGTCATGTGCCATAATTTTGACCATACAGTACAGTGTGTCTTAGCTTAAAATCATATTTTGTCACTAAACAACAGAAATCAAAAACTTATTTAGTAGTTACTCTTAAGCAGTGATTATATTTTACGAAATGGCTAATACACATGTTTTTATTGATTTAATAAAATTAAAATCAAGGATCTCATTTAAAGATAACACTTACGTTTTACATACTTATGATTTCTGGAACTTTTTTATAACATGGCTCCTTCTGAAGCATTACTTGCATTTGAAACAAATATATGATTGATGTATAAGCCGAACCCTTTAGGTTGATCGGGTTATCGCCCTTGATTATCGTAAAATGAACCTTAAAATCAACCTACTTAACCAATCAGGTCAATCAATCTGTTGACCAGTAGGTTGTATTTCATAGAAAAAAATTCAGATGTGAGAAATCTGCAGCAGAAATGTTTTTTTCTTTTACTTACTCCCTGTATTTTGTCAGTGAAATAGTTTTGTAAAGTTATAACCTGTTAGAGAGGATGTTAAATGTGAGCCAGTCTCTATTAAACCATTACATTTGTATTGAACACAGGCAGCACAGGTTTAAAAAATTGTTCCCCGTAGGTCTGTAAAAATGATCCATAAAGCTAGATCCCCAAGTATTATTATATGATTATTAATTAAGAATGAAGTTTCCAATAAGCCCAGTAGACAACAAACTCTTCGCATCAACTAATAGTTGCATCTTATTATAGTTACAGTGAAATCTCTGATTGTGAGGCGGTTTGCGAGCGTTCCACAAGACGAGCAAATATTTTTTATTAATTTTGATTTGGAAAACGAGCAAGTCTTGGTTTACGAGTACAGCGTATCATGTATCACGCATGCACTTATTGTTTTGACGCCGAGCATCGTGTGATCACAACTGAGCCAATGTTTTTTCTCTCTCTTGCGCTGCGAAATTGTGGGTAATCGTCTCCCCTGCTGGGTCTTACAGTAATGCGCGTCTCTTACTGGTATAATCAACATCCGTGCAGAGTTGTACTGTTTACTATAACACTGTGACCACGTGTGTGCATAAAACATATTTTATTTTGTGTCTGTATGCGTGTGAGTACAGCACGCGTGTAAAGCAAAAGCAAGTCTCATTAGAGAGGTTAAAGATCCATTTTCTCTCTCTGTATCAGCCTGCTCTTTGTGTCTGTGTGACACACACACACACTCTCTCTCTCTGCTCTACACAGAAACACTGCTCAGTCGCGATCCTTTTCAAAGGTAAAGTGCAGGTTAATTTGTTTTATTTTTACTTTATAGAAGTGATTCCGTTAGTGTCATTAAAGAGATTTCTTGTTTATTTATCCGATAAAACACTGTTTCCGTTGTGTGCGCCTGTGCGTGAAAAGAGTGGACGAAGGGTAACTGTATAAAACGAAAAGGGGGAGAGGGGAGGGGCTCCTTACTTTAGCTTCACACATACACACACACACACACACACACATGCACACACACATACACAGCGCCTGTGCGCACAAACGGACACAAACACTTATCTGTCGGGATTTATTTTTACTTTTTTTTTTTAAAGGTAAAGTGGAGGTTAATTTGCTTTATTTTTTACTTTATATTTTGTATTAATTATTTTTATGTACTTATTTTTGGGGCTGTAGAACGAATAATTTGAGTTTCCATTATTTCTTATGGAAAAATTAGATTTGGTTTACAAGTGTTTTGAAAAACGAGCCCGCTTCCGGAACGAATTATGATCGTAATCCAAGGTATCCGCTGTACTAAAGTTTCTTTGTCTATACAAAACTTAAAATGCACAGTCAGCTGCTAGCGAAGGCCTTTTTTCCCACTTTCTCCAGACACAGGTGGCATCCTCAGCTGACAGAATTAATGCTGTTATTAGGGAAATGGAAGGAATAACTTAATAATGCTACTAGGCAGGAAACAAGCCATGTGACTGTTTTTTTGGACCTCATTCATATATGGTTAATATTATTACTCCTGTATTTTTACCACTATTCACTCACTCACTCATCTTCTATACCGCTTTAGCCTGTATTCAGGGTCGCGGGGACCTGGAGCCTATCCCAGGAGACTTAGGGCACGAGGCAGTGTACACCCTGGACAGGGTGCCAATCCTTCGCAGGGCACACACACCTGCACACACTATCATTCACACACTACGGGCAATTTGGGAATGCCAATTAGCCTAATCGGCATGTCTTTGGACTGTGGGAGGAAAGCCGCCTTACCACTATTCAATACATTCTACACATTATAAAACCTAACTGTGGAAATGACAAAAATGAATTTTAAATTCAGAACTGTACTGATATTCAAGCACAGTAGCACTCCCTCTTGTGTGATAGTGCTTAAACACAGGCCAGAGGTATTGAGTTCAATATAGTAAAGGTTCATTTTTGTGAAAACCCTTACCCCTCATGTCTGAAAAGTGACAAAATTTAACTTAATGCTTGATAATTAATGATAAGGTCAAGTCTATTTATAAGATGAAAATGAGTCAAGCATATTGTATAGCCTTTTTTGTCAGTATAATGACACAGTGAGAAGCTTGGATCTCTAGGAGCCAAAGTTTAATCAAATGATTTAAGGCAATTTATTTTCTTTATTGACTTTTAATAGATTAAAGACATTTAAGAGACAGACAGACAGACAGATCAATAGATAGATAGATAGATAGATAGATAGATAGATAGATAGATAGATAGATAGATAGATAGATAGATAGATAGATAGATGAGTTTTGTACAGTGCTTGGCATAAAACGCAAATGAAAAAACGGCTATATTGAGCACTTACAAAGTGCCAATACAGTCACTTCATAAACAGTGAAGTAAAAGAAAGGAAGTTCATAAAAATACTCTTCCTAAAACCTTATACTTATTAAGCAGAAATGACTGAAGAAGTTACTAATTTTATAGACACTGATCTGAATTTTTTTTTTTTTTTTTTTAATCATTTAGTGATTTCTGATGAGCATCTCTGAAATGTGCCATGTTTTCTTCTTTCTCTTCTATTTTGCTGGGATTAATATTTGTTTCCTTGTTCTTTTTGTTAAGCTTAATACTACTGTATATTTGTGAACGTAAAACAATAAAATGAAATGCTCCACAGAATGCCTTCCTTTAGCTGTTATAAAAGAAAAAACTTTTTGTTTAAATCCTTTATTTATATTTGGGTATCAAATTGGGTATCAAATTTTTAACACTTTTAACACTGGCCATCCAGTTAAACAAAGAAGCAACACAGACACACACACATTTATCCATCTAGGAACCTCTGAAACCCATCTAGGGACTAGCATTAAATACCATTGCCATTGTATTTACTCCCATTTTATGTCCATGGTGGGACCTCCGGTCAACATTCACACACAACGCCAATGAACATTTGTAAACGCCAGTTAGCCTATTCTGCATGTCTTTGAACTGTGGAAAGAAACTGGAGTACCTGGAGGAAACCCACCAAGCACAGGGAGAACATGCAAACTTCGAGAACACAGACCCTGTGTTGTGAATCAAACACTGATTCTGAAGGTGCAGGGCACTAAACACCAAGCCACCAGCACGGTCAGCACAGCCAGCCAAAAAACTGTGTACACACCTTAGGAAAAAAATTGCATGATGTACATTATATTCATAAAATATTTATAATTTTATCATATTATTATCCTATTATTATGATATATATCAATATATAACATATGGCAATAAATTTAGCATTAAAATATTTATACAAGTTTTTCTTTTCCTGACTTACAGTATATAAACAAATAAGCCTAAATAACATATACAACTATATATATTTATTTATTTATTTCTGTATCTATTTCTGCTGGTGCTTACTTTAGCTTTGTTTGTTTGTATGTTTGTTTTGTTTGTTTGATTGTGTGACCAGACAAAATTGTAAAAATCCTTTTTGTTCAGTAAATAATACATAAGGATTAAATATGAACACATTTCTGTGGTGATGGTCAAAAACAGCCATCGCATGGTCTTATTTATGTACTTCTCTGATTACATAATGTATTACTCTATATTCATGAAAACACAACTACATCATCAAATCCCTTCAGTGTCTAAATTCACAAATAATGCAACGCTGGAATGTAAGGGAAACACGTGCTTAGTGGAAGGCGAAGACTTTCCTTTAAAATAAAGCCCCGCCCCCTGTGAGAGAGCTTCATCATAGCCGCGAGTGTACACAGTGAAAAGCCCCGACACCTGAGCGCGAGACAGTATTGTACCGAGACCTGCGAATAAAACCACCGGATCACCCGTTTCACTTGGCGAGGCGAGCTGACAACTACAGACTGCTGTAAAAAGGAGTTTTGACATGCACTTACAGAAATGTGAGTAACCGGACTTTTCTGTTTTAATGTTTATTTCTAATTCTAGTGTTCAGGATGATTAATTCTCCCGTCAAGACAGAATTAACATTATTATTATTATTATTATTATTATTATTAGTTACTAATAGAAATATTATATATAATGAAGTGTTACAGTAATTGACGAGCTGCCAAGTCGTTTCTTTTATTTTAATGCCACTGTATAGTGGTTATGTTGGTGATAGTGTGTGTGTGTGTGTGTGTGCGCGCGCGTCTCTCTGCCTGGCAGCAGTGAGTAAGAGTCGTGGAGCTCCCCGGTCTTACAGTAGGTTAATAAATAATGGTTAAACTAGCGCGAAAAGCAGAAACCCAGAGAAACTCCTGTGAGGCTATCTCCTCCCTTCCGAACTTCATTTTCACTTCTCGTTTAACATATAGGTGTGGGGGACTCGTAGTTGTGGGGGATCTGAGTAGTTTGTCTGTTTTGTTACACATGGTTAACCGAGCGTTATCGACCTACACACACACACACACAGAACACCCGCACTCAAGCAGGTGCGATGGAAGAACGCGTTGTTTGAGGAAAAAGCGCGGGGAGGTGGAGGGTGTAAAGTGACAGAGAACAGGTTGTTAATTTGTGTCTTTTTTGTTGTTGTTAAACCTGTCATACGATTGATACTGATACATTGTATCGTATTTAAAAATTGACCAGAGTGTGACGGAGTGAGACACGGCGTGCCGCGGAGAGGACACGCGCAGCGGAATCCCCGCTCCGCCCACGCGCGTGACTCACTGGTCAGGGATTTCCGTCGTTTTGCATGCGGAGAGGGCATCCCTGCGGCGCGCGCCCGCCCGCCCGCCCGCCCGCGCGCCCACGACCTCACACTTCACAAGGGTCACGCTACGACGA
Source organism: Clarias pachynema (assembly GCA_030014365.1). Lineage (NCBI taxonomy): Eukaryota > Metazoa > Chordata > Actinopteri > Siluriformes > Clariidae > Clarias > Clarias pachynema. Next base: position 7,279,986 of record JAQMYL010000033.1, on the reverse strand, counting down.
TTAAAGATCATCTTTGGTCTATGTTTTAATGTCAGGATGATGTCATTTAAAGTCACTGAAAGAAATGACCTTATAGACATT
>JAQMYL010000033.1:7258844-7279805 GCA_030014365.1 Clarias pachynema | reverse complement strand
TAATGTCAGGATGATGTCATTTAAAGTAACTGACAGAAATGACCTTATAGACATTTCTTCTGGTGAAAAGGTTGAAGATTAGATGACAACTCTGATGACACATTAGAGTTTTATGAGCTCAGTTTATTCTGTATATTTATAAGGCTTAAATGTACAGTACATGCCCCAGTTTTAAAAAAAATCTCTCCAAATACAAATATATTTTATCCCTATTGCACTAGTATTTTATATAACTGTAGATCTGCTGCTAATATTCCATTCAGTTTAATTCAATCCAATTTTAATGCCAGTTGTCGTAAAGCAGCTTTACACATGATCGAAAGAAAATGGAGGAAATAAGTATTAAATGAGTATTACAGTAAATAGGAGATATATAAATACTGTTTTTGTAAGTGACACAGTTGACATGACTTCTTTGCCTACTAAACAGGGATAGCCTTTGTGTTTTTGTAATACATACTTATTCTTGCAAAAAGGTCGAGGCAGGCCTGAAGATTAGATTCTATCTCTAACAAATGAAGTTCATGACCTCCATTTATTCCTGGTTATAAGGCTTAAATGTACAGTACATGGCATCGGTTTGCATTTACATTTAGGCATTTGGCAGACGCTCTTATCCAGGTTCAAATCTAATCAATGATCTCTAAAATCACAGGATCAAAAGAAAATGATGGAAATTAGTCTTATATATGAGGTGAAATATATAAATACATGTAAATCTCCAAAATGATCAGATTGTTCCTGTCACTGTCCCTGTAATATCTTAATGGTAATCAGAGAGCTATTACGTATTTACAAAAACATCATTCTTTGCCTACTAAACAGGAATGTCCATTGTATTTTGGTAATAGATACAGTATTTCTTCTTGTGAAAAGGTTGATGCAGGCCTGAAGATTAGATTATAACTCTGATAGATGGAGTTTATGGTCTCCATTTACTCCTGGTTATAAGCCTTTAATGTACATGCACCAGTTCAAATCAAATCACTGATCTCCAAATGCAAACATGTTTTATCCATATTGCACTGGTATTTTATAACTGGACATCTGGTGCTAATATCTCATTCAATTCAATTCACTCACTCACTCACTTACTCACTCACTCATTTAACGTCTATACCTCTTTATCCTGTATACAGGGTTCAGGAGGCCTGAAGCATATCTCAGGAGAGTTAGGGACTTAGGAAACACATACACACACACTCATTCATACACTACAGGCAATTTGGGAATGCCAATTAGCCTAATCTGCATGTCTTTGGACTGTGGGAAGAAATCCACCAAGCATGGGGAGAACATGCAAACTCCATGCAAACCATCAGTGTGTGCAGATCAGTGTTTTTTTTTTTTTTTTTTTTTAACTGCGGCATGTGCTGTACATTTAAGCCTTATAAATATACAGAATAAATTGAGCTCATCATCAGAGTTGTCATCTAATCTTCAACCTTTTCACCAAAAGAAATGTCTATGAGGTAATTTCTGTCAGTGACTTTAAATGACATCATCCTGACATTAAAACATGACCAAAGATGATCTTTAATCGTTGTAGCGTGACCCTTGTGAAGTGTGAGGTCGTGGGCGAGTGGGCAGGCAGGGATACCCTCTCCACATGCAAAACGACGGAAATCCCTGACCAGTGAGTCACGTGCGTGACTTAGTTCTTAGCACAGTCGCCTTGCACCTCCAGGGCCCGGGTTGTGTGCATGGAGTTTGCATGTTCTCCCCGTGCTTGGTGGGTTTCTTCCCACTGTTCAAAGACATGCAGATTAGGCTAATTGGCATTCCCAAATTGCCTGTAGTGTATGAATGAGTGTGTATGTGTTTCCTAAGTCACTAAGCCACTGCGCGGCCCAATTCAATTTGATTTATATAGAGCTTTTAACGATGTCATTGTCACAAATCAGCTTTACAGGATTAAAAGAAAATTAATTAAATGAGTATAAAATATGTGAGATATATAAATTTAAACGATCAGATTGTCCCTGTCATCGTGACTGTAATGGCTTACGTAATGTTCATCAGAGTTCTACTACAAATGTACAAAAACATCATTTACATGTGGCTGTTTCCGTAAGTGACATGGTTGAATGACTTCTTTGCCTACTAAACAGGGATGTCCTTTGTGTTTTGGTAACCCCCTGAATGCAACCATAGATTAAAATGTTTATGATGAGTCAGTTAAAAACAGTGGTGACCTGGTGTGACATGTTCTAAATATAGACTTCTAGAGCTCTACGTTTTTCTATATTTTTAGATTTTGGCAGAGGGGAGGAATCTTGAATGTTCGATGGCTTTATGAGGTCATGGCGGTGAGGGAGTTTAAAGAGTTGGGCTGGTAGGAGTAAAGTGAAACTAAAGTGAGAGGAGAACAAATAAAAAACGGCTGATAGGAAAGGGAATTCTCCGAGGCCAGCCAGGCACAGTGGAGTTTCCACACTACTTCGAGTTGCCTCGGCTTCCTCTTTTGAGTCCTTGGCCATGAAAGTTGCTCACTTCAGTCTTTTTCATAGAAACTGCTGTTTTTTCCCCTGTGAGGGGATACGGAAAGCGAAAAGCAGTTCATCTTAGCATCGCTCTTCTTTACTTGTGTAGTTGTTTCCCAGTGGCAGATAGGGAAGTGACATCACTGAAGTAATGTATTAAAAATACCGTATCTTGAAATGCTGTAGTGGTTGTGAATGGAGCCTTTTTTTGTTGAATAATGAAATTCTACAAAGTCTACGTGAATAGAGCAAGTGGCAAAAACTAGTGTTTTGGTACACAGTTTGCTCCGTAAAAATGTATATACGCATTGTATGGTGGCAGTAAGTCAAGCTTTGCCAGCTCGCATAAGTGTTAGTGTTAACAGAAACTACTGAGGCCCCATAGTACGTACGTCACTAAGGCAGGAAGATGTGGTTGGCCACGCAGCGTAACGGAGCAAAGGAAACAGAAAAATGCTCTGCGACATTCGCCACGGCTTTCTGTCGAGGAGAACAGCTTGAACATGACCTCACCACCTCTTTTCCTAATGGAATAGTTTCCTCATGGTTTGAGTGACGAGAACGAAACAGCCCTGATGGAAATTTCAGACTTATCTCACGTTTTTGGGGTTGCGATTTTGAAGAAATGTTCCTCCCTGTCTGCAGCTGATGACCACTGGAAACCCGATATTTGCATCAGGCTTTTTTCTTTTCTTTTACTTTTTTTCCTTCGGTGAGTAACTGAGGGAAATGACTTTTTTTTTAAAGCACACAAACATATCTTTAGGGTAGAAGATAACAATAGGGGAAGCACAAAGGTGAGACAAACTGCTCTTTAAAACACAAAAACAAGACGTCACATGGAAGACGTTACTCTTTTAAGGTTTTTATGTTGAATTACTAATCAGAAATGATGACTGGTTTGGTTGTAGATGAAATCACGATGTGGGGTTATAGAGAGGGTTTGAGTTTTATACAGAAAGTAAAGCATTTGGTTTTTATCTACATCCTCATGGTTCCTCTTCCTTATTGTTGTTTTTGACAATCGATGTTGTTCTAGAGAAAAAAGGGTCAGCCAGGATGGATGTGAATTGCCATAAGAATTTTACTCGTAAATTACATATGATTATTAAATACTGACTTTTTTAGTATGGAAATTGATATTTATGATTAATTTCCAAACATTTACAAAAAGTCAAATTTTGAGTTGAAATCTATCGCTGTTAATTAGCTTGAAACATTTCTGTTGGTCTGTAGCGCCAAAGGAGAAGCCGTGTTACACGCTGCCCACAGTGAAGAAGCTCCTGGAGCAGAAGAGAAAGCGAGAGACGTCTTCAGCTCCTCCGACTTGTGCGACCAATAACACTGGTCCTGCTGCACCAATCTCAGTGAGTACACGCTTAGAAAACCAGTATGAGGTTTCGTTCTTTTCGACACTATGAGACTAAGAGATTCCCGAGTAATAAAAATCGGTAATAATGTGATCTTTTCCCTATTAGGTGTCAACATCAGATCCCTCTGCCAGTAAGTGATAACCTCTTCATACACATCACACATCAGGAAATTTCTCAAGCTTTATAAAGTAATTGTGAGCGTAATCAGAGACTCACGTATTGATTCGCACTGTTAAAAGCAGCTTTCTCGTTTTCTCAACAGGTTCGAACAGCAGCTACTCAGACATGGCAGCGATGAGATATGACCGCTGGGATGTGCAGCCACACACTTTTCAGGACTGCAGCCCCATCACCTCGATGTGTCTCAATTATGTAACAGACTCTCCAGGTTCTCTCAGCTTCCCGTCTGCTCCGCTCTATACCCACTGTTTAACCCCTGCAGAGACGCAGTTTTCCACTTATAATGCCCTCACACTGCAGGACTGTACGAGTTCACAGATTCCTCAGCACTTTGTAAGAGTCTCCAAAAGTCAAGCTGTTTAGATCCTAGTTGTGTACAGTATTTACTGTGTATGATGTGTTTGTAGTATATGTACTTAATACATTTAATAATTAAAATATACTTAATACAGTTTAAGAGTAATGTTTATCTTTTTCAGCAGCCATCCAGTACGGAGTGTCCCCCAGCCATGCCCAGTGCGGACCTCAGGACTCAGGGTCTAAGTGCCCCAAGCTCTGGTTACTTGTGGTCCCCTGGTTCCAGAACTCCAGCATCCAGTCTGTCAGTTAGACCGCAGATGGACATGGACATGGGTAAGCTAGAGGAAGCCAGGCGCTTCCTGCAGGCCATGGACTACAGCAGAACCACATGGAAGGATGATGATGGAGACACGTGAGTAAGGGGAAACAGAATGGAGGGCTGGCATGAATTCTTCCTGTAACACCATCATAGAGACGGTTATTTGGCTAGGAAATAGCTCAACTTTATTTTGTTCTTCATTTAGAATTCTGCACATATACACCGCCAAGGGGCATAGGGAATACGCCTTCGCTGCAGCTGAGAAACTGCAAGAGCTTGGCACATTGGACGCAAAGGAGCACAGGGGAAAGGTACGTCCTTAACACGCAAATGTTGGTATAAGTGAAACCGACCAAAATATTTCTACAAAAGTTTCAGGAATAAAATGTATTCATGAGCGTACTGTATGTTGTCAAATGCCAACCACCTGAAAATTACCAGGCATATGCGCAGCACAGCTGATTCACTTTTAGTGACGCCCACAAACTCCGTAAATGGCAAAAAAAAAAAAAAAAAATCAGTAATGGCTACTAATATGCAAAAAAAAAAAGGAAGAAGAATTTCTGAAGTGGGAGTATTCACAATGTGACTCACAACTACGAGAAGAAAAATGTTATTATTTAGCATAACCAGCAGAGTTACTGCTCATTTAAAGGCCAGAATATGTGCTAATTCTTCCAGTAATATGTGCCATTTGCAATACCTTCGTTCATGACTACCATATGAATCGACATGCCCTTTAATACAGCAACATTTCTGCTTCTTTTTCTTCTTATATGATCTTAAAATGTATTCGAGTTGGATTGGATTCAAATCTTTATAAGTACTATTTAATATCACTTTAATGCCAGTACTATAAAACTCCTTTGCAAAAGACATGATTTCAAACTGATCAGCCTTAAGTTCTTTTTTTATGTGTATACTTACTGTAAAACACACTCATGAGCAAGAGTTGGATAGTTTATGTGTATTCCACCCAGAGGCATGGTTATGTAACTGTAAAAACCAGGAGAAGCTTCTATCTTCTATCATACAGTATATGGGTTTCTTACGCTTATTGCTTTGCTCAGAGCATTGATCCTTAGTGCTGTTGTATGTCGTAGACTGCATTGCTGGTAGCTGTGACGGCCAATCAGGCAGACATCGTGCAAGATCTGCTCTCACTGGGCGCTGATATCAGTATCTGTGACATCAAAGGTCAAACCGCGCTGCACCTAGCTGCCACATATGGATTTCCACAGGTCATGAAGGTGAGCGGTAGTTTTTTTTTTTAACCACTGAACAGTATTTTTTTTTCTTTTTACCAAACGTTCATTTTGGCATAAAGTACAGTGGTTGCTGAGAAATTCTGGTAAGGGTTTGGGCATAGCCATGACAATAATTTTGTGGTCAGTTTTAATAGATATACTAAATATAGGTCAAATCCCAGATATTAAATGTAGAGAAAGAGTTGATCCTCAGCTGTTTTAAAAAGATCTTAAAAAGTTAATGGAATTGAGTATTCTGAGCAAGGTCCTGAGTATGGTCACTTGGTTTCTCAAAACGTCACTTGGTTTTGAATTGAATTGGTTGTTTATGGAAATAATATCCATTTTTGCTTATTCCTTTGTAAATCAAATGTCAAAAGATGGTCAGGTTACATTGGGTTTGTTATACTTTCCAACTTTTTCCAATAAATCCTGTCTCCTGTGTTATGATTGGTTACAAGATACACTCTTACCCATTTCACAGAGCACATAGGGACACATTTCTTTCATTCAGGGGTAGCTCAGGGGTAGCTCAGTGGTGAAGGCATTGGACTACGGTTCGGAAGATCCCAGGTTCAAACCCCACAGCCACCAAGTTGCCACTGTTAGGCCCTTGAGCAAGGCCCTTAACCTCAACTGCTCAGGTGTATAATGAGATAAAAATGTAAGTCGCTCTGGATAAGAGCGTCTGCCAAAATGTAAATTCAGCATTTTTGTCTTAAACTCCAAATGGATTTTTTTCTTTTTGACATAATTAGTAACGGCACTAAATATCAGTTCTGCAAGCTGGCTGGATAAAATGTCACATAATTTGTTCATCCTTTCACAATTTCCCCATGTTAATGGTTACCGCAAGTCAGTAAAGTAACAAAGAACAAATAAAAGCGTTGATCTAATTGTCACCGTTCACAGGTTGTCCTCTCGATGGAGCACGGAGTGGACCTGGAGGCTCGCAATTTTGAAGGTAAGAAATTCACATACAGTATTATTCAAAAGATAATAACTGGAATAAGCTTGTGTCTCATTCTCCTTTACTTGTACTCTTTCAGGTCTGACACCGTTGCACTGTGCAGTGATCTCCCACAACACCACAATGAAGGCTCTTGCTTCCATCTCATCCTCTACCTGGCTACCTGATGGCAATCTGCAGACTCAAGCTGAAAACAAACTCCTTTGCCTGCAGCTGCTCCTGGAAGCCGGCGCCTCCCCACTCAGCCAGGTGAAATCCTGCAGCAGCTGCCATACTCTTTAGCTTTAAAAAACACAAATGACTGTTTCTGTGTGCATGAAGTTCATACTGTAGTCGTGTATTCACCCCCATAATAAGGAAATCCTTTGAGTGTGTAACATTGTGTTAGAACTTGCTTTAGTATCACAATGTTAAATCTTGTTCTTTTTTTAGGAAATCAAAAGTAATAAGACTGTACTCCACTTGGCTGTAAAGGAGGGAAATATCCAGTTGGTCAATTTTTTCCTGAAGCTCCAGCTGCCTGACATGCAGGCCTTTATCAACATGAAGGTAACACATGCCGAGACTTCGCTTTCCCCATTCATACCTATACATATACTGGACCAACAAATATTCTTCACTTCTATCACTTGTTCATGTCCAGTTTTACACCCTGTAACACTATATGGATTGGGTATAATACAGCACGTAACATCTATTGCTCATTATTGCTCATTAAATAGTATATAGTGTTACATTACAGCGATATCTAGAACATTTCTGAACATTTATTTTGACGTCTCAGGCACACGGACACACAGCCTTGCACATGGCAGCAGGATTACATGGCAGCCCTTATCAGGAGGAACTGATCAGACTTCTGCTTAGCAGAGGAGCTGATCCGAGCATCCGCAACCTGGAGAACGACCAGCCCGTTCATCTGCTGCAAAGCGGAGAACAAGGAGAGAAGGTGAGCACAGACTCTGGTGATGATAAGGAGTGTTAAGAAAGGTTGGAACGTACTGGTGTAATGAAAGTTTTTTTGCCTTAATAATTTTTCATTAAACAGATCTTACCTGGTTTTTTAGGATGCAGTGAGCACTTTACTGCTTCTTCACCTTATTTAAAAAGCTGCACTGATGAAAGGAGCATGGCACTGCAATGTGCACAAACAGCTAGATTGAAACGGATGAAAGAAGGTTTACTGTCTTCTAGTTTAACCGCTGTTTTTTATGTAAGAGCAGTGGCTAGCCAGTTATTCAGGATTGTGAGTTTTGCATCCTTGGAAAAAAAAAGTTATTTTGTTTACAGTTCTGTTAATTATTATTATTATTATTATTACTTAAAAACAGACACAGCATTGACTCTTGGATTTTCAACTAATTAATAACTAGTACTTAATAAGGATTATTAAAAACTCAATTGTACGTTGGTCATTTTGATAATTCTGGTTCCTTTCACACCATTAAAAAGCTAAACTAGACCATGATGTAAAAAAGTGTATACGACAGTAAATAATTGAACTAGGTGCAGTTCTGCTCACAAAAGGAGATTAAACAAGCAGGAAAGAAGACAGTTCAGTTCCTGTGGTTGGGTTAGCATGTAGATTATGCTATTTTTATAGATGTGACTCACCCCAAAATATCCTCCCACCCATTTTTGAACCTGTCAGAAAAAATAAGCAAAAATAGAGGATTCTCTTAATTGCAAAAAAAATTATTTTTTGATATGTTGTTTTTTTTACAGTCAGTGGTAAATTCACTAAAAAAGCTACTGTACAATTTAGTTTAATTAACATTAAGATGCTATTGTTGATAGAGACTTAACAAAGTATGATAATCTTATTTGAACCCTTGTTATGACATTGTTATGTGCTATATATACAGACGAGTGACAAAATAAACAACAAGAAAAAAACAGGAAAAATCTGTCACGCTTCGAGTCGATCTGACTCCTTAGAGGAAAGAATGACTGTAAATCAATCATTCTGACTAGTCACCATTATACCAGTGATATACAGTATGATAATCCAATTCATGAGCCACAAGGGCTCTCTAAATGATTTAATGAATATAAAAATGGTGTAAATTATATACTATGGCTGTTATACAGAATCAATGTCTTGGTTTGTAATGACTAAATCGTTTATTTTTTCACACGACTGTATATTCTTCTAATAATCTGAAAATCATTGTGGCTCATTGTAGCTTTTATATATACAGAAGTCAGCCAAAACATGGTATTGGTGCTAAAAAGTGTCTCAGGTGAAAAAGTAAATTTTCAGATAGGATCATATAACACCATTTTTCATAATACTTAAAGCTTCTGATCCATGCTTTGTATTTTTTAAACAAATTTACATTTCTATCAGATAAAAAGAAACACATTTCCATGCCCTTTTATGTAGTGTCTGTAACTTTTCTGAATTGAAATCTTTGATCATAACTGTCATACAGATGAAACTTAGCCAATTTAGATTTCACATGAAAAGACATAAACCTAAAATGCAAAATTGTTAAGATATTGCAACATGAATTTGACATGGTTACGGACACTACAGATTTTTGTTTGCTTTTTAAGCTTTTACCAAAAAACTATTAAAGCAACAGTTTTTACAGGTCATATGCTTCTAGAAGCTTACACCAATTTTAGTACCAATACACATAAAAATTTTTGAATAATTTGCATTTTAAATGGTTATTGTTTGAAGAGAGACAGTATATCCTGAAAAATGGTCATTTTTGGGGCACATGTAAAAACAGCTGCAGTTAGCAACTTGAAATTTTTAGGGAAGCAAGATTGGTCACTTCCATGTTACATAAACTTCAGAAGTAGTTTCTTTGCATTTTCTATATTATATGTTTAACATAAGAAATAAAATTAGCTCCAACACTGTGTTTTTTCAGCTGAGTATGTAATTTAAAAGGTCAGCATGTTAAATATTTGATTGAAAATAATCTGTTAATACAAAGCAGATTACTGATAGTTTTTTTCTTTCTTTTTCTTTCTTAAAGCTCAAGCAGATCTTAAAGAAGAGAAATGCCTCTAGACGGCGTATCACATCCTTACAGGACCAAGAGTGACCAGGACTGCTTTTCAGTCCCAACATGTCTCCCTTTACTTCTCATAGGGACTTCTCATTGGCCTGCATTCACTCAAGGGAAATTCCAGCAGAAAACATATTTAATAAGCTGTATTAAAATAATCTATAAATATATATTTTTTAAATTCAGATAGAAAGAATTTGGGAATCTGCTAAAAAAAAAAAAACGGTGCTGCCAGTTTCTGCTGTCTATTCCTTGACTGAATTCAGATCTTGATTTTATCTACAGTATCCTCTCATGAGGGTTTTCTCAGTTCACATCTGTCTACTGATCCAAAGTGTTTAATTTTTGACACGATTCATGTCACTGGCATTTCTTGTAAAAAAAAAATTATAAAATGTGATTTCTGTGAAATCATCTGTAGGGATTTAATTCGAATTTCCCACCATTTTATGTATCAACCATATTGGTTTGGAGTTTTCTCAGTACACTGCATCAGTGTAATGTTAGCTTGCTAAAGATGAAAAATACAATCTATTTATTCTTTTTTTACTCATGTGTTACACATATGTACGTATTTTGAAATGTGTATTTTTTTGCTCATTTTTGCCTCAGGGATAAATTATTTACAGTAGATGTAGAATTATTTACAGTCCTATGCATTCTCTCTGTGACCTTTGTGGTTGACATTGTGTGCACAGAGAGGGAGGGTGGGCAGAGCTCGTCAGTTATAGCTTGAAGGCGAATGTGTTTTGATGAGTCATGATGTGAAAATGTCATGCTTTTTAGGTTGACCTGAGCATCTCTAAGGTTCAGATTAGCTGAATTTACATAACCTACATGACTATTTTATCTTTTATACATGTTAAGTAACTGTGTTATCTGTTGAATTTGGGAAAGGATCAGAAGCGACTCCATAGCGGCTCTATTGCTGAACGAAAAAGGTGGGGTGGAGGAATGGCTAAGGGGGTTATCTCTAGTGAATCACTGGGTTTCTGGGACTCGAGTGTCTTGTAATTCAAATAAAGGGGGGGAAAAACATTCTACTGTCACTTCCTAGCCAGACAGAAAGAAATGATTGTTAATTTATCAGAATTGTTTGAGTGTTTCATGTAAATCAGAATCCACATATTTGCTACTTGTTTAATCCTTTTTCTTTTAATATCAATAATAATTAATTAATCACATAACATCAACACTGCAGTTTAAACAAACTTCCTGTTTGAATGTAATACACTGACCAAATGAATAGTTTCAAGCTTCAGCAATGGCATTAAAAATTTGCTGTTACAGTTGTGGTTTGTTTATTTCTGTCTGATACAGTATTGTTTACTTGTTTACAGTATCCAATGACTTATGACATTCATGGAAACAATGAGACATATAAACTGTTTTTTTTTCCTTTCTTTTAATAAGCCATGTGTTTTCCCTTTACAAAAAAACAAATGTATTTCATATGCATTCCTACTGTATTAGACACATTTTTTTACATGCTAATGATAAATATCACATCCAAGCATTTACATTCTATAATAGAAGTGCTGTGGTAAAGGCTGCCAGAAGTTTTTTTTTCCTGCATAGTCATTTACAGCATTTGTGTATTCATAATCCGGTTAACTTCCAGGTGTTGTTGTTAGTCTGACAAAGTTGGGAACTTTTACAAATGCTGCTATGATATACTGGTGTCGAATAGAGTCATGCCGCTAAACTGCTTTGTAAAACACATGAGAATAGGAGAAGAGACTTTAGCTGTGTTTATTTCAACTGTATTTCTATATAACTACTCTTTATCTGATTGTAATCATTCTGATTAGAGATTCCAGGTTAACTTTTTACATGGATGCTGATCCTATAAGATCTGCATTGAAGGCTCACATGAAAGGTTTTGTTGTACAATTTTGGTAAACTTTAATTCATTTACTATAGTGCTGCAAAATGAATTGCATAAAAATCCTTCAGCCCTAATATAATGATTTATCTCTTGTCATTGGAACATTATTTGACTTTCTGCTGTTGTTTCTAATTAAGCACCAATCACAGAAGTGCATATGGCTCCTAAAGTTCTTATTGAGGAGAAGAGTTCAGGACTCATCCAGAATGCTAAGCTTCACCTAATATTACCCCCACATGGGGCAAACATGCACAGAAAGAATATATTTATTCCAGCAAGTGTTCACATGGCGAACATTTTCCTAGTAAAAGCAAAATTTAAAACACCCCTTTCATTCTGTATGAAAGATTTTTTCCACCTGGATCGGGCCAGAGTGTTACAATCGAGTTGGTTACATGATGCATTTTTATTTTGAATGATCTATTATTCAGATTAATAATGGAAGAATGGTATCCATGTAAACTATTGCTGCTGCAAATTTGGTGGACTGTACAGTAGGTGGAAACCCATCTTTAGCTTTGTAATAAAAATGTGATCCCACAACCTTCTTTTCAGTTATATTTGTGCGCATTACTGTATGTACGGTTTGGTTAATAAACATTGACTAGTGTGTGTTATGTATTAAGTTATGAAGACTGGTATGTAATAACCTGTAAAATACACAATTTGTCCTGAGCAAACTGTGACACATACTGTAAGATGAGCTTTTTCAAAAAAGGAAGTCGCAAGCTTCAAAATTCAGTTTAGATAAAAAGGTGACTAATCCCATGCAGCTGTCCTCACATTCTTAGGAACATCCTTGGATACGGATATCAGTCTCTATACCGACTGGGTGGGAACTGAAAAGAGAAAAATATATATATAAATAAGAAAATTACGACCGAGTTAAACAATAGTACAGTATGTGACGTGTTTTGACGTTGTTAATACTACCTTCTGTGGTGGGGGATGGAAGACGTTCCACCGGACTTGAGCTACAAAAGGAAGGTGGAACAGACGTTATCACAGGCTCACAGATAAACTAGAACTTACTCATGCATTCACAATCAGCAAGCATGCACAGTCAGGAACAATATTTACAAATCTAACACAGGACCTGTTATATTGTTATAGTGCAATATAGCTAACAGATTATTATTATTATCATCATTATTATTATTAGTAGTAGTAGTAGTAGTAGTAGTATTGCCACTATTAGTAGCTCTGAGTTATAACCAGTGGTGGGCGAAATGCACAAATCCCAAAAAGTAGGGAAACCCTCTATACAATATTACTCAAGTAAAAGTAGAAGTCCTCCATTTACAATTGTACCTGAGAAAAAGTCTAAAAAAAAAGTGCTTACCCTCAAATTCAAAAGTTCAAAGTTTTATTAATAAAACTACTCAAGTAAAGTACACGTATATAAAATACATACTCAAGTACAGTATCAAAGTAAATGTACTGTACTTAGTTACCATCCACCTATGGTTATAACACAGTCAGTAGGAATTAATCAGAAAATAAATAGAGGCAGGCACTGAGATCACAACATGCACTTCAGCATTGCACATACACACTGTCTATCCAGACAAACATCGCTAAAACACCACAAGTGATCAGAACTCCTTTATAGAAAAAGTGCAACACTTTTTTCTATAACGAGCTTGAGTATACAGCATATTCACTCTACTCCCATGTTGCCAGGTACAGCATTTATCCCTGACTTTGCAGAGGCAACCTTTACTCCAGTTATTTTCATGGATAGGCAGTGTTCCTGGACAGGGAGAAGCTCAGCAAGCCTTTAACACAGGGGCTGCATTTGACCGAAGAGTCTTCTGGGTGAAGGTCCTTATGTCTCCTCATCTTTTTTTCCCAAAGTCATTCCACATGCATAGAGCAGGCTTTCCACTCATGTGCAAAGTCTTACTTGGATGACCTTTTGCATTTGAATTTTTTACCTATTAAGAGACAGAAACAGATTCAATGTGGATAGATGAAATATAAATAGATGAAAAGCGTGATGGTGGAGTGAACTGGGTGATACTTTGAATTATATCTTATAAAGTACTGTGTGTTTATTACAAACATTATTGATTTTTATTGATTTTATGACTTTATTATTCATATTATATCTGATTTTCAAACATCGGTCTTGCACCACAAACTTACAAGTTGCGTCATGGTAAATATAGCATTATATTATATATGCGACCATATTTTAGAAAAATAATTGAAGTTGCTGGGGTTTACATGCAAAAATAAAGCAGGTGCAACACTGCAAGTCATCAGAAGAGCTGTGGGTGGTTCTGCAGGATGCTCAGTAAAACTTAGTAGCTAATTTCCTTACACCTCCTTCCTGCACAAGTTGTACCTCACAATAAAAAGTCCTCAAAGCATTGTCACACCAAATACTGACTTTGTTTCATTAATTACTGTTTACTGGGTTTCATTATTTTTTGTGTGTGTGTGTGTGTGTGGTGGGGGGGAGCGGGGGGGGTGCCTTGCTGTGCAGTACTTGACATGTGCCTAAGACTTTTGTACAGTACTGTATAACGTGAATAATAAAACTCATTGGAGTGATCTGACATGAAGCAGAGGGTAGTTAACACAATTTTTTTTGTTTCTCTTATATTTTATATTATCCATTTACTGTTACATTTGACATTGTTTAAAGGGGATATTTGATGAGAAATTCACTTGCTATTTATCTGTACACATTCAGATGGGTCACCAGTGCACATGTCGTCCGAAAAGAAATGTGAAGCTTTTGTGACCTCATTTTGTGTACGGTATGGAATAAAAAATGCATTATCTTTAAGGTATTTAAGCTAGAGCATAACAGACACACACTTTGCTGGAGACCTGTGTTAACTCGTCAAAAAATAGTAACATATGGGACTTTTGATGTTCATGAAACAAGTTAGCACCTTATAGCACTTGCATTATATTATAAGTAGCTTCACATATGGTCTTATATGATGACATTTAGTACACCAGCACAGCCTTGTGTGATATTGCTTTTATACAACAGTTTTACAAACACCATTTATTTTCAGAAGATTATGATTTGTTTCTTTATTTAACCAGTTATTTTGCTCTGCCAAGACATAGCTGGTGATCAACAGTTCGTGACCCAAAGTTAGTGTTATTAATAGGGGGAATGTAGTTTTAAATTCTTACTGGTCTTATGCAGCCAAAGGATGGGGAGAATAATAAACTATGAAGGTGGTGAACAGTCCTAAGAAACTTGCAAGATTTACTTTAAATTTCCGCTTTAGAATATCAGCTATGTTCACTTTTGGGATCAAGGGTTGAATCTTAAATAGGGTTAAATGGAAAGCTAGTGCACTAAGGTTTACAATCACTTGTTCCACACACCAAGTAGTGCTCTTTTTTAAATGGTTATTAATTTGGGTCTTGTGTTGGAAGCTAGTTATGGCAAGCACTATGACATCTATAATTTCATTTTTTTCCTCAAAAGGCGCACAGGTTGTGTGGTGCACCCGGGTGGCGATGGCACAGGTGCTTGGACCCGCTCATCATTGCTTACAACTATAGTTTTGTAGCTCCTGTTAGCTATGAACAGGACAACACAAATGTTTCAGAGACAATTAAGAACGACTTAGAAGCAGTTACTATGGACAGAGAGTGTTGTTTAAGATGACATAAAGTGATCAGATGTTTTTCTTGCTTAAAGTGTGTGTGTGACTGGTTTTTAATGTGGGTTTTGGCAGATAACTGTTCTCTCCTCTTTCCAGCACTGTGGACCAAACCAACCTACTTTCCACCATACTGGTGAATGTTAAAACGGTTATTAGAACTCCTGTGACATGAATTAATAATCATATAGTTAAATGTCCCAGTGCTGTTAGACTCTCAGACAATCAGATTACTCAGCTGGAACTAAAGCGTATAATAGAACATATTTGTGCTTGGTTGTTGCCAGAAAATGGCCTGAAAACTCTCCTGTTTTCTCCCGGTGATTTTGTTTCAAGCCTCTGCTAAATGAAAAAATGTAAATATGAATGCTTACTCAGCGCTATGAGGATCCCAGTTACAAACATTATAACAGCGAGGATGACACCAGTGGTCCGCAATGTTTCATAATCTGGAAGAAAAAAAAAGGTTGCAAAAGTGGCACACAGCAATATGCCTGAGTGCTTTACTAAATTACTGTATGATGATTTTGCTGTGAAGTGTTTTCCATAATCAGTGTTTCTTTACTTCACTACTTACCGTAGTCAAAGGCACTCTGGTCCTGCCACATTGACTCTGGGAAGAGAGTTTAAAATACAAAGAAACTTGACAATGATACAGTAGTAGCAGACAAAATGTTGCAAACATTGAGTTTGACACTAGTTTTACGCTGGATGTCCCTGACACAACGCTCCCATTTTAATCCGGACTTGAGACAGGTGCTAAGAGTATAGTCCAACCCCAATGTCTGGGCTGGTAATCAAATCCGGTCCTTTCACATGGCAGCCTTCCAATGATCCCCTAATGCTTAAGTATCATACAAAATGAAAAGCCAAAATATCCATAACATTGATTTTCGATGAATTGCATCATCACCTTACCACTCCAAAGTCCCTGGTTCAATCATAAGCTAATTTATAAGACAAGAAGGTTTAGCAATGCAATCTGGCAACCATTCTAAGCTTTTTCTAAACTACTGTATGGGGGGCGTTCAAGTCAAACGGGACGTGTGATGAAATTTCTTGTGAAAGATTTGAAACTGACATTTCTAGAACAATTCAATTTGTACAGTGATGAGATTCCTAGCCAAAACATCTGAATGGTGCAAACGTTTAAAAGAAGGCCGTATGTCCGTGAATCCCAACTGATGTGGCTCAGTGCCCACTGCAATTGTTCCTGTGAACATTCAGCGAGTGGAACACCTGATCCATGAAAATTGGCGGATAATTTGTTGCCAACTTGCAGAACAGACAGACAGACAGACAGACCTGTCTGTGGGAACTGTACACACAATTCATTAACACCACTTGCACATTACAAGAACTCGGCTGGGAGTTATTGTCGCATCTCCTGCCCAGTCCTGACCTCACTCCAAGCCATTTCCACATGTATGAGTCATTAAAGGAGTTCCTGGGAGGAACAGTTGAATTGAAGCAGTTGAATTATGGCTCTGGCGTATTAAGAAAGCTTTAATAGAGAAATAAAGGTAATTTTTACTTATTTAATTCATTTAATTTATTTAATTCTGCACAATTGAAAGTCCCACCTTGACTTGAATGCCCCTCATACAGTAGTTGTAGTGATACTGTATATGGTTTAACAGAGGTTCTGTATTCCTCACTAGGTGGTGCTGAAGCCCCAGATGTGACTCCATAGTGGCTGTAGGAAAGAGAAATGCTGACTAAACACCTACATTTTTTAAACAATTATTTTGCAAGTGGTGGATAAAAGGGGTTCGAGCAGGCTAGGTGTGCAAGGTACTGTAAGTGTATGCAGCGTTTGGCAATCATGTCTATACTGTGGATCTAATGATTTATTCATTTCTCTTCAGGAGCCGCTTTATCCTGTTCAGAACAGTGGTGGATCCTGAGGTTATTTACTGCACTTTGCAGATGCCCTTATTCAGAGGAAAAGTGTGACAGTACTCTATATCCTTTATCAAAAAGTATCCTCACACAAGATCAGTAGGTCAGAAACTAAGGATATAATCAAGCTAAAACCTCATTAGAGGAATGGAAAAAAATATGATTAATCAATCAAGGCCTTTTAATAAGTAAAATGAGTGCTCATTCAAGTGTTTGATGAAGAGGTAGGTCGTCCGTCTTTGTGTGTAGACAGGGGATAGTGACTCAGCTGTTTGGCAAGTCAGAGGATGAAATTCCATTCCACCACATGGCTGGCAGGACAGTATACTGTATTTTCACATCTGGAGCTTTCCAGATCTAACTTCTGCCATGTTGAGGAAACCAGAGAACCCCATGCTTCAGGAGAAGCATGGAAGGGGAGATTGAACCAGGTGGGCTGTGGAGCTTAGAGGCGACTCTACCTCCATGACCGGAGAGGGGGAGGGGATTTTTATTTTTTTTTATTAAATAAAATTAAATTATACACACACTCTTAAAGCTTCTTAGAAATTACTACATAAACACATGCAATTAATTATTATTATTATTATTATTATTATTATTACATAAATATAAGTTTTTATACTCCAATTCAACTACCGCCATGTTGAGGAAACCAGAGACCCAGGAGGAACCCCAGGCTGCTGACACAGGGGAGATTATGTGAAACACTGAACAAACAATAACCTGAGATCAGGATTGAACCAAAAAAAATTTTAATTAAAAAAATGTAAATTATAGATATAGAAATGTTAGGGAAAATAATTATATATATATACACACCAGACTGCTGGAGGGGGTAAAAACAAAAGCTTACTAGAAATTTCAGCAACATGCTGGGATGGACAATGGATCAGGTGATTTTTTTATTGTCTTTATTATTATTATTATTATTATTATTATATCCTTTTTATATAATACAATAAAAAAGAAAACCATCTGCTCCATTGTGGACTCCAGCATGTGGCTGAAGTGTTCTGCATGTGCCTATGTAGTAATTTCTAGTAAGCTTTTTCTTTCACACCCTCCAGCAGTCTGGTGTATTGATCGGCTGCAGTGGAGGAGGAGGAGGAGGAGTGTGTCGAGCTCAGCGAAATGAACCCCCGAGTGTGCAGTGTGGCTGCATGGCAGAAACGCGCATGCGCGGTGCAGCACATTCCGGCTGAATGCGAAGCGACGTAGTCTCCTGGGAGCGCCAATTTATTAGGAGATGCTGAGGCAGGGTGTGACTGCATTTATTAACATTTCACAAATAGATACAGGTCTTGTTTATATATTGAAATATAGATCTAAAAAATTAAGGAGCTGAACTAGAATCATATTTCATATAGATATATCATCAAACTGGAGAACCTGCAACTAACTGGATTATTATTATTATTTTTTTTAAATACCAATATTATCACAAACTCTTAAAAAACATGCACTGTTACAGTAATTACACATTTGAATCACTTATTTGACTTAATAGATATTCTGTTTGCAACACTGTAATAAATAAATAAATAAATAAATAAATAAAGCAAAAAATTTTATTAAAGAGCTCAAACTTGCAGAATGCATGTAAACCTTATTTTATACGTGAGAAAAATGTTAGATAAAAGTTTTCTATGCTATTTATAATTTTTCTTATACACACGCACAATCTTGAATGCATAGTTTACACGACTTAACAATATACCGTGTGTAATGCAAACTGCAGAATGTATTATTTCTTATTGTAGAACAACCATAAATGCAGTAGTTTTTAGATGAATGTAGTGTAAATGTGTACGCACCTGCTGTAGTGTCCATGTCTGCAGTGCTGGAATTGGGCTGGGTTTCCCACTTTCTCTCTCTTCAGGCTGTGTAAGGTGATAAAGCGCTGGTGGACAGAGCGACTGTTAACCATATGCCGCTTTACTCCGAGCACTACATTAGAGGGAGAGGACTCTCTAACACAAGGTGCAGGGTGTGGGGTAGATACAGGAATCCACTGGTGGTTTCGCAGCGCCCTCTAGCGGCTAAGTGGGTTTTAAACCTTATGTCCCTTGATGTACTGATCAGCCACAACTTTATGACCTTCCTGCTTAATATTGATTAGGTCTCCCTTGTGCCATAAAAACAGCAATGCACTGTGTGTTCTGTGTGCATCACTTTTGGTATGTGCTGACCACTGCAGACCTGGAACATCCCACAAGAGCTGCAGTTTTGTCATGGACACTATGGGCACATTCATGCACACCTACACTTACATATTTATATTTTCATTTCTGGACCATTGCACAAGACATTTTAATAAGACACTTTAATAAGACACTTTTTATTCATATTTGCACACCCTAGTCATTTTTACTTAAATTTTTTTTTACACTAACTTTCTACATTTTTACAAATTTCTATTTTTTCTTCTATATTTTGCTATATTGTGAATGTCCGTATTTGTACAGTATATTTTAATTTTAATTTTAATTTTCTATCGTATTTTCTTTTTATTCATATTTATTTCTTATCTATAAGCTTTTATTTTTTAAGGTCACTGGCGGTCGTATAAGCATTTCACTGCATATCGTACTGTGTATGTGACAAATAAAATTTGAATTTGAATTTGTCTAGCCATCACAATTTAAGCCACTTAAATTCTTACGTATTTACATTCAGGCTTTCGGCAGACACCGAATTTACATGAGAAATATACATCTGAGCAGTTGAGGGTTAAGGACCTTGCTCAAGGGCTCAACAGGGACAACTTGCTGGTCGTGGAATTTGAACCTGGGACCTTTCAAACTGAAGTACTGAGCTACCCCTGACCCTGTGTCATTACGCTTGCCCATTCTTTCTATTTCCAACACATCAACTTCAGGAACAAAAACGTTCACCTGCTGCCTAATACGCCCACCCACTTTCAGCCACCATTGGCACGAGATATTGTATCTGTAGCTACCGTAACAGGGGCCAAATTGTGGCCTACAGTGGTCAGGACATACCAAAAGTGGTCCAAGGAAGGCCAACGACAGGGTCAAGGCTCATTTGGGGTACTGAAGCTCACACTGCTGAAAATGTTCCATTAGGTTTGCTGGTTCCAGTAGAAAGGTGTCAGAACAAACCTACAGTACCTATTAGGTAGGTGGTCATAATGTTATGGCTGATCAGTGTATGCAACAAAATTATTAGCCTATGAGTCAAGTCATGCAGATATAAGAATTAGGCTATGTAAAATGTAATATATGTTAGCTTATTATTATTATTAATTTTAACATTATTCACAACCCACATTAACAAATCCTAACATTAACACTTTAATTACTCTTACTTAATGTATAAATGTGACCAATCATTAGATTCTGCATTAAGACATGTCACTGAAAGTTTTAAGATGATGCTGCTGCTAACACCTGAAAACCTAGTAACGATGACAAAAAAAAAAGAAAAAAAAAAAGAACACACTTTCCAATATGGAAGCCGGCTTCACGCATCCAAACACTGACAAACAGGCTGTCCTAATTAAAATCCTCTGCACGTTTTCTTTAAAGAATAGACCTCACACTGACTCAAATGCTTGGTGGAAACCCTGGGGATTTACCTAGTTCTTCTTTATTTATTTCTCTCTCTCTCTC
>JAQMYL010000033.1:7245656-7258744 GCA_030014365.1 Clarias pachynema | reverse complement strand
TCTGAAAATCAGAGTAAAATGGGTTGTCCAGACATTGTTCAGAAGAACAGCGTACTTTGATTCAAAAGTTGATTAGAAATGGGAAAACATACAAAGAAGTGCAGAAAATGATCGGCTGCTCTGCTAAAATGATGCCAAATCATTTTTAAGCTTTAAATATCATCTATATGGAGCTTTACTCACTTTTTTCAACACACTGCAATTATTTTGAACACCACTGTAAGTGTCTGTAAAAGTATCATATCGTATTGTATTCTGTGAATGTATTGCAATTATCAACAATAAATTGCTATTGCTAGTTTCAACTCTAAGGGCAGCCTTGGTAGCTGATAAAGACCAAATAAACTAAATATTTCTTAAAAACTACCATATAAAGATGTTTCCTTTTCAAAGTTTTGCTTACCCTTTTTTCCTGATTGGCTATATATGATATGTTATGTAATAAAAAAAGGCAATGGGCCTCCACCTATAGATTATATACTTTCTGTATTGTACTCTGTACTACATTGCTACCTTTTTTGACCGAGGTGGCTCCAGAGTTAAATCTTTTTGTAGCAGCTTGAGTACAAGTGGACAGTCAGATGGTATTTGCATTAATAAGCTGTGTTTTTTTCTCAACACACCTACTGTACACAAGGTGGTAATTTTTCTGGCAGCATTACACATGTGATGATTATTGCATTGTGAACATGGGTACGTGCAGTGCATTCAAACCATTGCTTAAAGCCAATTTTGAACATAATACATATTCTTCATACTGGAAGGTGTGAGAAGTATGATCAATACAATCTTTGTGTGCTCTTGGAGGCCTTTGGGAGCAATCTCAGTCACTGGCCTTCATGTTAAATTGCCATGTTTTTTGTGTTTAGAACTGTCTACAAGAAATATTGATTTTTCTCCTAGTCTAGGTTGTTCACTTGTCATCATACAAAGTTGATAACTCAAAGTTAATTCAGTGTAAAATAATCAGGTTTTTGTGTTCTTGTGTTTTTGTGTAGGAGTACAAACTCCTGCAAATTAAGAAAATGAAGCTGTAAATTGAACAGCTGGGGTAATAAAAAAGGGTGGTATAGTATTCCCATGATACTATTATCAATCAATAATGTCTCATTTTCCCTTCTCATCTGCAGAGAAATAAATAATTCAGTAATGTATTTTGTCTTCATCAAAACATCCCTGCCTTCTGGTTAATGGTGACAAAGCTCACCAAATCCGACAATCTTCCTTTCCTAATTATCTTAATGTCTTTTTTTTTTTTTTTTTAAGATCATTTTATAGTGAGTCTAGTTTTTTCCCCCAACCCTGAATCCAGGCAATGGCTCTGAATATGGAAACATCATGTGCTTTTTCCAGATGTACCTTCTGTCACCAAGCTGCTCATTAAATTGATCTACAATGAAGAATGAACACGGACACTTTGATAGTAAATTTGAAGCAAACCATTTACTGTAATGTACTCTGCATTCATTTCCAACTCAAAGCAGTGCCAAAGAAGAGTCCTTGAAAATGAGAGTCAGGAACTAGCACAGACCATTGTGCGTCAATTCTCCTACAGATCAAAGCTATTTAAACCCAGGAAAATGGTTTCACGGGATACTATATTGAGATTCTTCTTAAAACCCTGTTTGCTAGGATGGAATATTTCTAGGAGTGTGTTGTTTGAATAGTCTACTTGAATGTATGCACAGTCCGTGCATAAAGGGAAATTATAGTGCTACAGCAGACAAAGAAAATTGCGTGCTTCCAACTTTGTGGCATTCATTTCGGGAAGACACGCATACAGTATGGGTGGGACAATCAGCTGCTCACAGACTGTGTTATGTTTCATTTTGCACTTTTGTTGCAACAATAAACCACTGCATATTGCATTTAATCAAGTTTATTCATAGAAAAGCTATCCATCATGTGTTCTCTTAACCCAATGAATAATTTCAAGCAAATCAGTGTCTTGCAAACGATTAAAAGAATTTACAAAATGTATAAAATGCTACAATATGACGGGAAATGTACCTTAAAACTTCATAACTACAAGCTACAGAAGCCTAAGGAAATGTCAAGGGTTCTTATAAAACATGTCCTGTAGTGAAAAGTAAGTGAATAAAATACAAAGAAGAATTAACTTGTCAGCTGCAATTCCTACCACGCAATAAGAGACTTTGCCAACTAAGAATATATAGGTCAGGTAATTGAGGGAAGACGGCAGTGTTGGATGAAAACAGTGATTAACTTGGCCATGAATGTGAACACACTTAAGAAAACAGGATCCATTTATGCTCTTGCCACTGCTGTCTCCTATTGGTGGGAATACATGCTGTGACAGAAACAAAAAAGAATAATCCAATGAACAAATAATCATAACACATCTCTAAATAAACAAATAAGTAAATATTAATAGATACACATTTTTAATTTATTAGGAAAAAAATTCCAATAAGATGAACTTTTCAGGGTTTCTTCATACATGGATTACTGAGAGAGCTAGTCCAGTCTTTGAAGCTGTTGTCAAACCTGTTACCAAGACAACAATTCTGTACGCTGAAACCTCATCAGGACCAGGTATATTTAATTTAATCAAGATTAGATTTCACTTAGAACCATCACAGATCCAACAACTCGTGCATATTTTGAAAAAACAAGTATAAAACTAACGATTATTCAATTGAGGTTGTTCATGCAGTTGCAAATACTTAAATTTAATTGTGCTCTCGCCCAAGTGATAAAACAAGCAGTTCATCCATGTGGTCTCTAGCATGTAATTACTGCATGTCTTTGGACAGACTATTTTAATTAATGATAGCATGTGGATTTGAGATGTAATGTCTTTTCTATCCAAAGCATAATTGCAGGAGGACTGGAGGACAGTCTGTGCCTACTACATCTCCTTAATTTGTGTAATTATTTGGTGTAATTGACTTCTTTAGATAAGCAAAAAATAAAACATTCAATTAAATCATGTATTCAATTTGAATCAGCAATTGGGCATGAATAAAGTTGCTAAACCTTGACAAACATTAAGACCTGACACAAATGTACGTCTAAGCAAACATGCTTAAAACAGGTAACATTAGCACTTAAATGAACTGCTCAGTTTGGGTATAAATGCCAAATTTAAGATTAAGTTACACAAAATAATGCACATCATTAACTCTCATCAATACTTGAATATTCAAGTAAATACTTATCTATAAGTAGGCTCTAATAGCATCCAAGTTCGGACCCATAAAGCAATATATAGTATCAGTTAAGATTTCGAAGTGTATTTGGTTATTATAGATGATGTACACTCAGTGGTAACAAACATGTCTTACCTCACAATGCTTCTGGATTAAATCCCCCTAGCCTTGAATGAAAAAAATCCATTCAGAATGTTTAAAGTGTTGCATTTACACCACACTAAATTACCTAAAAGCAGCAAATCAAAATACATAGACACAGAGTGTACAAACCCATTGCATCACACATTCAGGAAAAACACTTTAAGCCATAGTGTGACCTGGTTTTTCATCTCAACTTACCTTAAGAGGCCTGGCTTCCTCTGCAACGACATTTTCGGCCTATAGGAAACACGAGACAGAGTACTTAATGAATTCTGCCTTTTTTTCCCTTTTTTTACAAATACAACTACAAACCATCATGACTGCAATAAAACTATGTTTAAGTCATGGAGGAGTGTTTGTTTTGTCAGCACCACTAGAATTAAACTAGGAGGTGTGTCCTACAGTGCTGTTGCAATCCTGTATAACTAAGATAAAATCCACACACAGTTGAACAGTTGTTTCTTTCTCAAGGGTCCAACTATGGCTCCCTGCCTGTCCTGGGACTGGAACTTAGACATTCTTGTGAGTAACCACAAGCCATTACTCACTTTTCCCTATTAGCCACTAGTATATTATTTTATATCCTGTATAAATCCATAACCTGTTAGATTACTGATAATGATGACCAGCAGTACAAATTGTGCACATTCTTTTCCTAGAGTGTAACTTGTTTTAAAGAGTTCACTAGATTGACTACATTTGTTTTTAAGAGGTAGTATGGCATCAAGCCAGAAAAATAATTAAGCTTGAACTACTGTAGATCCAATTCCTGGATAAATTGTGAAGTAGGGGCACACTGGTACACTGCTTTTCCCATGCAAAAGCTCATTAATAACCCATATGGTTACAAACATACAAGTCTGTTTACTGCCTTTCGATGCCATTTTTCAAGGAGTGAATTATTATTGATCAGCTTGATTTTGAGTAGAGTTTTCAGAGTCCGACAGGCCATGTCTCGTTTTATGATTTGACCAAATGTAAGCAAGCTGGGAGTCAGGGGATCAGAGCGGTATAAAACAGAACCTGATAACTCAAAATTGGTGTGTATGGTGACAAGGCGCAGTGCATTAAATCACATGGGATACCCGACATGAAACACTGGGTGTGTACAAAATCCAGGGCGATAGGGGCTAGTAGCAAATTGGAAAAACAGGAATTTTGGGAAACCGTCAGTCAGGTTACAGCACACTATGCCCTGAGGGCGGCCCTACTAATTCGAATTTTGGCAAACTATTGAAAACATTCCTAATAATTGTCAGAGACGCTTTCTATCCAAATGTGTCTGCAAATCAAATATTGAAAGGCAGGAATTATTGTATAATATCATGTATTAAGTATTAATAATCAAGTATTATTGTGTCATATTTGTGTGGTGTGATATAAGTAAACGGGTATGATTTAATTAAAAGTAGCAGGGTGTCATATTTGCTAGAGACAAGATTCCCACACCACGCCAACTCACTGATGATGATGAAGATCCCCATGAAGAAGAGCACAGCAGCGAAGACCAAACCGCCAATCCGCACTGACTCATAGTCTGAAAGAAGGAATCAGAGGATTATCTAAAGCAAGTTTAAAAGAAAACATGAATAACATAGATAGATGCATAGAGACTGCGCAGGGACATGTGTACACGGTGTATAAATACACCACTTCTTTTAGAAATCACATAATCTGATTCAGATCATTATCAGGTATGCAAGAATGCTGATATATAACATATAGGCTTCTTAAATGTCAATACACAGACACACCCATTATTTGTGGCTTAATATAAGCGCATTCATCCTTTTCAGAGCCAAATAATATTTTTACTAAACTCTGCAGCTTGGTCAATCTCCAGAAATGTTTTTCAGTATGAACGAAAGAAGTGAAAAAACTAGGAGAACAGCCATGAAGATAAAGCACCACATGCTTAACCAACCCATCATTATCACCATCATCATCTCTTTCCTGGCTGAGGAAAATTACTGGGATCCTAAACTACTGTTTTCATTGCAGTAGTGCATTTCCTGTGCGAAAACTCAAAAATAGGTATTTGCAGAGAGACTCTATGACGTCACTGGTTTATCCGAAAAATACAATATGTGGACACTTTATATATATGATATGATAAACCTGTGGGTTGCAGTGTATCATGGTACCTGCTGAAAAATTCTTTCAAAAGAACAGAGGAAATCCCATGAATACATTAAAATGCTTGTGTTGGGAAAATCAGTACAGTAACTATTCTTGTTAAGAGGATTATGCTTGGACTTAAGTTTGAAGTTTGTATATTTATACAAGTACAACATACATTGTTGAAAACATAAGTGTTAAATGTTAAATGAGAGTTAAAAACTTGGCATGCTCTGATAGTTAAAAATAAATGACCTTTTTTTTTTTTTTTAAACACCTATTAAATTCAGCATATTAACATGAACAGATAAATGTAAGAGCCAAGATTGTTTTTTTGACTTGCCATGCAAAAGCCTGGCCCCTGGGGTGAAGTTTTTCCATCTACTTCAGCAAACAATAAAAACACAAATAGCCGCTCTGACCTTCCCAGATGTTTCCTGATTAGGGGCACTTTTTTGAAAGCCACACTTTAAACTACATCATTCAAATTTATTATTCACGCAATCAAAGATATTAGATAAATAAACAGCATAAAGCTGGAGGTGCTCTGAGGAGGTTGTGCACTAAAACAGTGTAGTCCAGACATCCATCTGGCACATTTTGCCCAATTTTTTTTATGGTCCATCAAAAACAGGAATTTCCTCTGTTCTTTGTTCCAGATAATTTCCTAAACAGATAAAATATCACCCCACTTACCGTAATGAAATGGGTCATCATAGCCTGGAAAGAAAAGTACAAAAAAAAAAAAAGTCGTGAGACTTGTGTTCAGTGTTTAACACATTATGCATTATTAAAAACTAATTGTACAAAGATTATTTGAGTGAGCCTGGCTTGCAACAACTTCTCTACTCTGCTATAAAGCTGTGTAGACTTTTGATAAAACAGGCTGAGAGTCTTGACACCTACTGTACCAAACTAGTAGTTTCTTTCACACTCCAGAGTGTTTGCTCTACTGGAATGTACTGCAGTAATAACAGTTCACTCGCAGAGGATCTTCACAAACATTTTCCTTGCACTGCTGTGGCTCAAACATTCTGTATTACATCCAACAGAGCAAGCTCTGGTCTGTATCCTCTCACAGTCATGTCTAGTGCAGAGTTAACGTGAAATAAACATATGCGATATAAAACATTCTTACAGTACCTTTGGCGTCATCCATAGTGGAGGCTGTAGAGAGAAAGAAGGGGGAAAGAATTTATTACAGAAACATTAAAAAAATATATATTTATACATAAATTGTAAGATTCTGCAACCAATGGAAATGTTTTATGAAAAATGAATTAGTCAAGAAAGCATTGTGATGTATGCTCATTTTAAACTTACTATACAGTAATTGTTTAAAAAGAAAAAAGAAAAGCATGTGTTTAGGCTTACATAACAGTATGGCAATCCCATGCAGAAAACGTCAGCATGTGTGCACGCACACACTCTCTCTAACTCCTTCTCACACACTAATGAAATACTATTAGTCTGTTTATTACTGTAAGTTTATTACTCACTTGGCCAAGCATGACTACAAAAAGAAGTATTTATGTCTTTTGGTTCTTTCATGCATAACAATTATTTTGCACAACAAAAGATTTTCACATGGAGACCAAGAAAATGTTCCCACAACATCACGTCTTTTTTTAACCCCTTTATCACCATGGGAACATTTGGATAGCAAACCAGAGGACTCGAACACTCCTGCATAAACACACCCACCACATCATCGCCTTACTAAAAGCAGACTACAGTGTAAAGAGAGGAAATATGATTCCTTATTTTTATCCCAGAGCTACTGAATGGGGCATTTGTTAAGAGAACTACGAGTGGTTACCTTACCACCCCAAACAAAGAGGCTATGTCAGATTCCACAACATTTGAAACGACACTGTGCACTTATCCGTGTTTATATGTGGAATTACATGTGCATGTGCACAAAAAAATAAAAAGATGGTCTGAGAAAGATGCAAAGGCCAACAAATTCCCAGGAATCTCCCAAAACACTGGGGTCCACACTAAGGTCACCTAAAGTATTACTGTGCACCAGCCAAATCAATAGTTGTAATAATAAACACACACACAACAACAACAAGATCCACTGTTATTCTATACTCATAGATCTGTAATGTTAGTGTGAATTAAGTCCATGTCTAATGTGTCTTGCAGTCTAATGTGCAATTGGGGAAAGTCAACAGACAATTGTAG
This sequence comes from Clarias pachynema, assembly GCA_030014365.1. Classification (NCBI taxonomy): domain Eukaryota; kingdom Metazoa; phylum Chordata; class Actinopteri; order Siluriformes; family Clariidae; genus Clarias; species Clarias pachynema. The sequence continues at coordinate 7,251,119 of JAQMYL010000033.1, read as the reverse complement.
GAAAACGCTGCACAAGATACTGTATTTTAAATACAACACTTTATAGATATAACCCTGAACAGCTATACAGTGGCGCCAGTTAAACCATAAAACCGAAAACGTCATTCTTGAACTGCAAGAAAGAGAAACATTGAATGATGGATGCAGCTCAAGTTTTTCCATTATTTAATCTTCATTAAGCACTTTGTGGCCAGGGTTGGACTAACATACATTAATTTTTAATGCCATGTTCAGCATCAAGTGCAATATTCATAACAGTAGTACGGGTAAAATGATGAATTATTAAAGATGTACACATGAATACATGGGCAAATATAAGATGAATAAGAAAACAATTTAAACTAAATATTAACATAAAATATTTCAATATACACATAATATTTTCATACCGAGCAAGGTAACCATCTACATTACTCTTTAGAAGAGCCTGCATCATGCAAACAAAAACAACTAGGGAAATTGCTTCCAAAAAAGATTCAGTTCGGTAGGGAGAATAAAGATTGAACTTTGCGGCAATAGAGAAAGGGTTACAAGTGATGCACCCATCATGCATAGTGCCCCCTTTAAAAGACTGTGGAGGCAGTGCTAAGATCTGGGGTTGTTTCAGTTGGTCAGGTCTAGGCTCAGCAACGTCATGTGGCAATAAAATGAAGTCAGCTGATGACCTGAATGTACTGAATGATTTTCAGCATGTGGAATCATTTTTACACAAATAAACTGGGCACCACATCAAAGCTAAAGGTGGTCAAATGAAAAGTTAGAGTGTGTGTGTGAGACATTTTGGCCAGGCAGTGTATATGGATGCTTTCAAATGAATTTGCAATAAAAAAAAATTCTTGTCAAGATGCAGAAAGTTTTAGAAAGTCCGTAAAAAGACCATACTGACTAATATCTTTGAGTCCACAACGGCCTGGTATGCAGTAGAAAAACAAATAGTTCTGTTTCTGTAAACAGCATACTTTGGATAAGATGTGGATTATCATGGTGTGATCCATTCTAGGCAGGATTTAGAATAATATGTTGTTGTGCATTTTCTATGTATTCCAGGGGCTGAAAGCAAAGTGCAGGCCTGGGCTATAAGGAACTTCGTCCTGGAAGGCAGATGGCATGGTGCTACTGTCCAACTGCTAGTGTGGAGAATTCAAAATTGTCCATTTTGGATCTGAATATAGGCAAGTGAGGAAAAAAAATATTGCTTATTACATGCTGCTTGTACAAAACTGGGCGAGTTATTTACATTTCATGGTAGGACATCAATTATTATTTTTTTCATTTATTAATTTTTTAATACCTCAAAAATGGGAAATAAATCTCAGTCTATACCCCATTTTGTTTTTTGTCAATGCCTTTACACCATTTAACACCGTAAGGCATCTTTTTTCAAAAGTTTCATTCGCCGATCAAGCATAACATTATGACCACCTGCCCAATATTGAATAGATCCCCGTTTCTGCCACCAAAACAGTGATGCACGGTGTTCTGACACCTTTCTGTGGGAACCAGCGTTAACCTTTTCAGCAATTTCAACTCTTTATTTGAACAGACTCCACAGGCCAGCCTTCACGCTCATGCATCAAGGAGCCTTGGTCTCCAATGACCCTGTTTACTGTTTTTCCTTCCTTAGAGCACTTTTGGTAGGTCCTGACCACCTGGGAACATCTCACAAGTGCTGCAGTTCGGGAGTTGCTCTGACCCAGCACATCACCCATCACTATTTGACCCTTGTCACAGTAGCTTTAGTTACAATATTGAATTACAATGGGACCTGTAAGTGGGTAGGATATATCGGGCAGCAAGTGAACTTTTTGTCCCTGGAGTTGATGTGCTGGAAACAGAAAAAAATATCAAGCTTAAAGATTTGAGTGCCTGTGACAAGTGCAAAATTGTGATGGCTAGATAACCGGATCAAAGCAACTCCTAAAAATGCAGCTCTTATGGGATCATCCCGGTCTGCAGTGATCATAAGTGCTCCAAGGAGAGAAAAGACAAGGTGTGATAAGATTGTGCAGTGTTAAAAGCCCCGCTGTCGCCTGTAGGTTGGTGTCCCTAGCAAATGGGGCCATGTACATCACGTCACATCTTAGGACTGCTGTACAACCAGAGGGATGCAGTGTGTTTGGGCCATAAGCACTGAACTTTGCAAAAAATAAATAAATAAATAAAGCCAATGGAGATATTTTGGTACCAAGTGTGAGGGTTGGCAGCCAAGTGCTGCAATTCTGCAAAGTTCGCACTAAGACCAAGACGGTTCTGATAAATGTGACCCTGTGATTTCATGTAGAAAACAGTGATTGGTGGCTGTGGTTTATCAAAAGTCATGATACAGTATGCGTGTTGGTTTTAATAATTCAATTCTATTTACTTTTTTATTCATTTCTGAGGAGAAGATTCTATGATTATGAACCTCTGCCATGCATCAAATGACAAACAGTTACAGAATCAAGATCTAAATCTTGATCAAGTATCCTCTTCTGGGGGAGTAACTTGGTGCCCGTGTATGTATACATTTGTTTCATCATCCCTACTCCGCACCAGGCTTGGACACAAACAAGGGAACAAATATCAGCGATATGCCATCATGTAAAGTAATTATGCTGCTTGATTGACACTTTTGTCTTCTGGAAAAAAGAAAAATATTATGCCACAAAGTTACAATCCAGGGCAAATCAAACAGGCCTGTCCAACCTCTTTTATGTAAATCAGGAGCAAAAGCACTGTGTTGCACATGGTGGCCACAGAAGACCACATTCTCAAGTATCAGGACAATGTTCCCCAGCAATCGCAGGTCACAACACATGGCAAACAAGCTGTCCCTTTGTTGCCTCTTACAATCAGTAAAGGGTTGACAGATTTGGGATAGAATAGTTCCCTCTCACATTTGAAAAACAAGATCAAGCCTGCCAAAAGCTGACTTTAAAAAGGAGAAACTCTGTTTTCTTTATTTGTAGTATCAATGGCCTAGAAACCAGATATCATGGTCACTTTTGGATGCCGTGGTCAGGGTCTCACTGGATTTGACAATAAATCACAGCAACACAAGGCATGAGGTTGAAATACACTATGGATGGGATACCCATCTATTACTGGAAACACACACACGCGATTCTGGAAGTTTGGAGAAAACCAGCATACCTAGAGGGAACTCATTTGGACAATGGTCTTTATTTTGAAAGATGACAAAGTTACCAGCAAAAGAACTTGAAGCTTTAGTTCTTGAAAATGCAGCACTTGATGATCAAATTTTACACTCTCTTGCAACATTCAGAACATACCCAGCCAGTAGTCTGCTGCGAGATGTATTTTATTCCAGTTACATTTCTTTAACTTTATAGGCATTACAGTAGTCAATCATGCAGCCATTTAGGCGTTCCTTGAGGCAAAGCATGTTTCAAACAGCAGGAGACAAAGCTTTGTCAAAATCAGCTGGAGAGACACATTCCTTTTACACACATCTATGCTCTCACATCTCTAACTCACCTGGCATCTCCCTGCCAAAAGCTGAGCCTGTGCATGAACACACACAACCACATAGAAAACCACACACAACACACACACATATGCCAGGAAATTGTTTATTATGGTGTTTTTATAGACACAGACCAATCCCAGTTTTGAAATAAAGGGACTTCTCTCTGCGCCATCACCGTTAATGGCGTCATTTACCCCAGGCTTTCTCCGCATAACACATTTCTAACTGTTGGAGACAGAGACATATCTGTTGTTTTTTTGAATCTTCTCTAAATTATCCCTCCAGCTATAAGCATAAAAAACAGGTTACGCTAGGCAGAAAACAAGTTTGAAAGTGCTGCAAGTTTTTTTTTTTTCTTCTTAAAGTTACATTTTGTACCAGCTTTGACACAAAGTAAGTAGTAAAAGCACAAAAAGGAGCACTGAGAGCAATGGAAAACAAACACTCACCCAAAACGGGAACGAGGTGGGTTAAACAGAACAGCGCTACGACAGAGAGCTCCATCTCGCCTGAGAAAGAAATGTGTGTTTGAGTGGGGAGGGAGGGGGAGGGGGAGGGAGCAAAGAGAGAGAGAGAGCGAGACAGTGAGAAACAAACACCCCAACCAGCATGCTTACACATCATCAACCTCATCACCATGTTTATTTTATTATGAACAAAAACATGCACTATTTCCAAACATAGCATTAAAATTAATAAATAAATAACATTACAGAAGAATGTGTGTGTGTGTCTGTAAAGAAAGTAATACATTACAGGACGGACCTGTTTTCAGGTGAAAACAAATGAAAAACCTTATTGAATGCTCCTTGGTTTTGGAGTAAAATAGAAAGTAGCAAGTGTGACAAAGTTACGAGAAAAACATTCAGCATGCTGGGAAAGAAAGAAAAACATGCTTTAAAAAAATTTCTACCAAAAAAAAAAAAAAATCTATAAAGGTCATGAAAGAGTTATAAAATAAACAGTATATGTACGTACGTGTGTGTGTGTGTGAGAGAGAGAGAGAGAGAGAGAGAGAGCGCACGCATCTGTCATCCACTACAATTATTTCTATACAACTTGGCAAATAATTAATTCCTGCCACACTAGTGTGTGAATAGTTTAGTGTACGACCTGTAGGATTGCAAAGAAACAGTGACGTTTTACTGACTGAAATGCCTTCGAAGTCTTGAGCACATGTTCAGCTTCTATAGTGTGGGTATGCACAGCATTATAAAGCACATGTTTCGAGATTAATTAGTTAATATTGTGTTTTGAGACTGGTCTAAGAGTGTGTAATGACAGGCTTTGAGAATAAGTTTGGCAAAAAAAATCAAGTCTTTTTAACACATGAAACACAGCACATCTCTATGAATATAACATATAATTTAAAAATTCCTGCACATGAAAATCAAAAGTCCATATCTTAAAATATTAGATTTTTTGATCAACCAAATAAAAAATTTTGCAAACTAGTGAAAAACTCGTCATGTACCGACGACATTCAGCTTCTGGAGTCATAGCCTGGGTCATCTGCAGACATAAACCTGAGGTTAGACAACGGTGAAGAAGGCAATAGCAGTCCAAAAAGACAAAAAGTACATGATCTTTAGGAAGCAATCAAGTAGGGAAAGACTGAACAAGTGACACCAGTGCTGTACTGTAGACGTCTTTTTGAACAAAGGGCTTCCTATAAAATATTGATAATTTCATTGATAGCAATTTCATTGTATAAAATATTATAATTACCTTGATTGTCATTGATTTAAAAACTAAAGGTTAACTGTTAAATAAAAATAAAATGATTACTTTTAGGGCTGAAACGATTCCTTCGAGTAATTCGATTAGAAAAAATGATCGAGGCAAAATCTTCTGCCTCGAAGCTTCTTTTAATTACTTTTAAAAGCTTGCATTATGTTTTTGCGCAATTATTTGTTGGCTTTTGACAAAGTGCGCTTCCGGATGCAAGCCGCCAGTAAACACCAACGAAGAAGAAGCGCTTACGTCACCCAAAA
>JAQMYL010000033.1:7231610-7245556 GCA_030014365.1 Clarias pachynema | reverse complement strand
ATCTTTGTTTCTCTTATATATTTTACATTGCTGTTTAATTAAGCAAAAGCACATTTTATCCGATTACTCGATTAATCGATTAAATTTTGGTAGAATACTCGATTACTAAAATACTCGATAGCTACAGCCCTAATTCCGTTACACTTTTGTTGTTGAGTAAATTGAACTTAGTAAATTGCTCACAAAAGGAAAACATACGTGTCTAATGGCTTATTAACACCTCTAGTAGTATCCATCTAGTAGTAGTATTGCAATGAGCAAATGCACGACCATCAGTGTCCATAAAGACTGGACTAGCAGAATACAACATGGTTAACTAAGTGATTAGGTAAGGGGAAAAAAAACCTGTACACCTTACTAAGAAAAACAAACAGTGCAAATCATGATAACTTTGCATAAACATTTCATAGTAAAACAGCCTTATTCCTTAAATCCAACACAAAACAAGGCATAATAAAAAAAACCTCCCATATTAAACACGGAGTTCTCATCACATTGTGTGCATATGGAAATGCTCTTACTTTCTATGATGATTTTTTTTTTAATGCAACTTTACCAAGTTTGTAAAAGAACTCATTCATGATTTTATCCTGACCTCATTTCATAGCGGATGGTTCAGCACTATCCTTCCAGGATTTCATGATGTGTTGAATGATACCTAACCCAATTCCAACAACTTCAAATTTCCTTACTTGTTTTCTTGCTTGATTAACACAAGCCTTTGATCTTTCTGAAATAGCATTTTTTTTGGTCAGGCAGTGCAAGTTTATATAATCTAGCACGAAGTTCAGTTCTCACACATTAAAATAAACTTTCACAGTTCACAATTTTTACATTTGCATTTTTTTTTCTTTAAATGTACTCTGAGCAGTAGAAAGCACTTTTCAGTAGACCCTGCTTCTACCAAACAAACGCTAGACTATTTCCATTGCCCATTAAAAAAAAAATAGGTTGAAAAGGTTGCTGGACGCAGTATTGTACAGTGCCCCATGTATCACATGCACTGCGTTCTAGGCACATGCAGTGCTTCACTTCCTCTCTGACTTTGACTGAGAGGAAGTGATTAAAGAGAAAGATGGGTGACTTCTTTCTTTGGCTCACAGAATATTAGAGATATTAGAAATCATTCAGCACCCTGAATGTCATGTTCTTTAGCTTTAACCTGATCAGGCAGGTCAATTCACTGAAAAATAAGTATGTTTTAAAATAAGTATGTTATATGTTCAATGAACTGCCTGCTAAGACACATAAATAAAAATATATAAACACCAAGGCTGTATTAGGAAATCTCACACTACCAGATAGCTGCTGTACCTCCCCAAACACTAATTAAACACACTTTAGCTTCCGATTTCACAAACGTTCTCTAGCTGCCATTATGGGACACGGACTGCCCCTTGTGGTATGTGGCATCACATTTACTGCATGCATAACAAGCACATTTCATAAGACAATAAAGTTGACCGATTTCATTAGAACATTAGAGTTTCTCTTCACTGAAACTAAGGCCTTGTACAGACTGTCAGTCCAAATCAGATTTTTAGCATATCCAGATTGAGATCAGATTGCTTTCATTTAGTCTAAAAAGGGGGGGGACCTGTTTAGACTACATGTATTTGTGTGTACTGAATCAGATTTTTGCTAATTCAATCTGAACCACATCCAGAGGTGGTTTGAAATCCGATTCAAATTCGGATTCCTAAAGATCTGCCTCAGACTGGATGACCTACTCACTCAAATTGGATTTCAAACTGTCCATTACATTACTGGCAAACTGATGTGGACAGTTCATGTGGTATGGGACATGGATCCATAGTTGAAAGACAAGCGGGGAGAGGTTGGAAGAAATAGGGATGGTTATAAAATGTTTTGGCCATGTTTTGTAGAAAGCTAAGTGCCTTGCTTTTTTGTGCTTCTCTGCTACCCTAAGTTTGTAAAACTTTCCATGAGTCTAAATTAAAAGTGTGTTCAGAAAGAGCAACTGGTTTAACCACTGTATAGAAATAAAGGATAGTCCATAAACAGAAGAAAAAGTCAAATGTCTGGTAGCACTTTGGGGTATACATCAGAACAGGCAAAGCTAGAGGGAACGTACAGAAACAGGGTGATATATGAACAAATATCGTGCTGCATGCTAGCCTCTGGCATCGTTACCACAGGAACCAGCACAGATAAGTCGAAAACGTGCCGGATTTGGACTGAACAGGGCCAAATCCAATCCGATAACTTTCAAATAACAGTGTGGACAGCCAGTCCTAAAGAGCAGATTTGTGAAAGAAATCAGTTTTGAAAGTACAGGGGAAAGTACTCAATAACAGCTGCGTACACTACATGCACTCCGGGCTAGATACAGAATGAAAATTAAAATGCTAAGTAGTCTTTTAAGCGTGATGTGAGGGCAGAACACCACATCTCATACGTGAAATGTTTGCAGGTGTTTTGTTGACATTTTGTTCACTGCAGAACTAGAAGTGCTTTATTAAAAACTTTGTAAGAAGCAACTTTTTAATCATATAGCCTACTTGTCTGTTTTTTCTTTGAATGTATTAATTTGATTAAATACTATTAACTTCCTAATTTTAGCAATCACTTTTTAGCGTAGTTTCTAAGAAACAAAAACATGGTCCTTGGTAGCAAACCGGATCGTTTATTTGCCCAGGGGCTAGACAACATAGAAATTATATAAACAAAGGTAGACCGAGAAAAAAAAAAAGACAATACCAAAAACAATTTTCTGTTCTCCCTGAATGTGAAAAAAAGTCATGAGATCTCAGTGTGGAATTCTTACTGCTGGTAAAGATGTCAAAATCGCATTTGATTCTATCTACAGATTAAAAATGAACATTGATGGAAGACTTTTCTTTAAAATTTGAATGCACTATTGCTTGGGTTTCATCAACCACATTACCAATTCTAAAAAAAAAAACTTGCAATAATATTCATTTAAACTGTTTTCATTGGAAACATTTTGGTCCAGTTACAAGGAAACAACTTATACTATAATCTGTTATAGTAATAATAAATTTGATTTATTAATAAAAATATTTGACCTGAAATGTTCTGCCCCTTTAAGCTACGTTTTTTTTTTGTTGTTGTTGTATTTGTGTGTAGGTTCTTCCCAAGAGGCACAACACTCTTCATAGAGGACTTTGCTCAGACATATTGTAAAACTCTTGCATTTTATAAAATACAATAAATTTACTCAGCAGACCCAAAACACTTCATCAGAACAAAGTTAATAATAAGTTAATAATGAAATAAATAATACAAAAGTTAAAACTCAGGCACCGGAGGGGCGCAGTGGTGTTTTCCTCTTTTCTTGGCAAACCAACAACAGCCCATTTAAAGCCTAGCGAGTCAATCCAGGAATATGTAATGAGGAACAGCGAGAGTTCAGTGCAAATCTGACACCACTGAACTGATTACCTGGCAATGATGTAAAGATTTTCATAATGCTTGGTCAATCATGGTTATTTTCTTAAATAATAAAGTGTTTAATACTTCTGTGGATCAACCACGCAAACAGGAGCACTTCATTGTATCTGGTGTCTCATCAGGGTTTGTCTCACAGTCATGTTTGTGTGTGCATAAGCCAGACTCAGCCAGTTTTAGCGAGATCACTTACATCACCCCCAGCATGCGGCTAAGAAAAGCAAGTGGTCTCTATTTCAAGACTGGCACCTTGGAAATGATGGTGTGCTCAGGGGTGGAGGGCTGAACGGACTGATCCGTGCCTTTTAGACGCAACTGAATGTTTGTGCTGTGACTCCAGGTCACAAGGCCATGTGAGGATGGCAAATATTTTTCACTCACTCGCCTCTCATAAAGTTCAGGACTGAATACTGTATATAGTTGAAGATATAATATTGGATTAATATTTATAGTGAACTAAAAAAAAAATTATAATAAAATAAAAAAAATCTTTGCAACAAGACACAAGTCTTTTTCCCTATGAGCTTGATCTTTATTCATAAAACCAATAAACAAAATAGGTTTGTTTACTGTCTTAAGTATTTATACAATGATTATACCCTTATTTCAAATGCAAGAGCTTTTACAAAACAGGTCTGGGACATGTAATATGAGCGCGTGTGATCACGTGACAACATAACTGCATCCCAAGGAAAATGCAGCATATAACTTTACTTGTTTGTTTGTTTGAACATTTCGAACGCACAGAGAAAGACAAACTAAAAGTTGGTATTTAGTGAGAAAGGCTTTTAGATGTAAAGTTAGCGATACAAAACTGCTTTGAATTAAATATATTCAGAGTCAGCGTAAAAAAAACACAAAAAAAGGTTTTTAGTAATGATGGAAAACTTACCAGTTAATTGCAACACGCGTGAGGTCCGAAGTTAGGCGTGTGAAGTGAATGAACTTCCCTTTACAAGTTACTTTATTAAAACACCCTTTACATGGAAAATAAATCCTAATATGAGCTACGGAGGCGACACGCAGACTCAGAAACAGATGAATTATCAGCACAAGTCTTCAATGCAGCTCCAACTTTTCGGATTAACTCACATCCGTCTCGCGCTCCGAGCCGCACACAAATCACTCCCTTATTCACTCCGACTGTGCCCTACCTAGTGCGTAAAGTAATGGGACTGCAGCGGAGTAGGTAGTGCACTCTGTCCAACAAGAAGCCGTTTTGGGATTGAGACGCGACCAATCATGCCAGCCCTTTCTGATTGAGCTTATTTTTTTCTTTACACAAAAAATATGAATGCCTCCTTATATTTTGTTTACTTTATTATTGATTAATTCCTTTTTCTTTATTTGTTTTCATGCCTGCGAATACCTATTGCTTCCCAGTGCATCATCATGGAATGAACTAAAAAGGGATATTTGTCTTCAACTATTACATTCAACAAATTCAGTTTATACCATGATCAAAGAAAATAAAAGCTCCTTTCATGGTTTAACTGGTTGCTGGTTTTTCACGTGGTTCTGTTTTTGCCGTTGCACTGTGAAAAGAATTCCATGCATTCCACAGAAGGGGGCTGTGCTCTTATGTGCAACAAGCATACTGAAAAAGAAATGTATCTAAAGCCAGATTCATTGGTGTTGCATGCAGCACCTCACACTAAAACCTGTTTATTTTTTTTATTTTTTTTAATCTATATAAGTGTTATCTATTTAAATAAAGAAAGGTTTTGTCTGTACATTGTTCAGAACGCACTCTTTTAATGATATCTTTTCATTTCATTCACTGGAGGAACCGAAACCAGTCTCAGAAAAATTCCTGTCTGTATGTCTGTGTCTGCAAAAACTGGCTGGGCAGAATTAATGAACCTTTGACAGTACTTTGGTATTTGCCTGAAGTTAAACTTGCGCCATAAGTGAAAACAAAACGAGAAGTAGGAGTGAAGTTATGAACTGTTAAGTGCGAGATTAGAAACTGCAAGTTTTGACGGTGCACTGCGCATGTGTCAAACTCCAGGCGCGTCTTAAATCGACCGCTGGACAGAATTTAATAAAACTTTGCAGTACAGTACTTAGATATCTGCCTGATGTTCAACCTGCACCTTAAGTGAAATCAAAATGTTGAGTAAAAAGCTAAATTTAATAATCCACTTTAATTTTTTTTTTAAGCTACTAATACACTACTTGCTCAATGTAAACAAACGCCTGAAACAATAGATATTAATTAGAAATGGAAATGACTAATTATTGGGATTAGTTCATATTTTTACCATTGAAATAACAACACTAGCGAATTTTACCGCGCTGGAGTCGTTTTAAGACAAAACGTAATCTTTTTAGATTTCTCATCTGTTTTTCACTCTGTGATTCACCGAACAGGGAGCATATTTGGCTGAAGATGAGAGAAGTACAACTTAGTGTAAACAACGTGTAAGATACTCAACTTTAAAAAATTTCATTTCTTTGTATTAATAAGTTAGATACAGAGCTTTGAGTGGCACTTCTCATTCGTCTGCAAGGAACCCATTTTTTCTAATCATTCATATTTATTCATGCTCCAGACATGGTTGAGAGAGTCTTTCTCACAATAACCATCTACTCAGGTGAACCTGCTTAATACTGTAGGTTAGAGTCAGTTTCTCTGGCAGGAGATTAGAGCACTGGCCACACACCCCTCCACACAAACTGGACTTGTTCTTAATCCTGCTAAAATGGTCAAGTGGGTTTTCCTCACTGTATTGTGTGTTCTTTGTGGTTGAGCCTCATCCAACATATGGATAAACTCTGATACAGCAACGTATGATACATTTCCTTCCACTGGCCCCTGATTTACTCTACAAGGGCAAGTACTCCCTATGCAGAGTCGGTTTCAGTTGATTCACTCCTCTGCATTGTTACAATGTCGAACACTCCCTTTTGCACAGCACAGGTGGTGATTGGATTTATTTGATCCTGTGCACCCTAACCAAGGACCAAGCCATGCACAACATGTCAATCCTTCTCCTTCTGTTATCAGAAAACATAATTCATGGCTGGTACGCAAAATAAATGTAAAAATAGAGCAACTACAGTATGTCACTGCAAAGTGTATCTGATATTAGTGTAATTTCCACTGTGTGCAGTGGTTCTGCCTACTAAGAAAGCAAGGACTGTTGAAAATAGCTGCAACAGTAGTTTCATAAGGGCTTCCTGCAGCAAAGACCCTGTGGCTGAGTTGTCCTCACCACTGTGTGAAGGGAATAGGTTCAAACCCGACAAAATGCAAATGCCTGCTGGTGTGATATCAGCACACGTTACCCAGGTTAATGGTCCATCAGGGTCTGAAGTTCTTTTCACAGGACAATATACGTTGTAACAGTAAGCACATTGTGACAGTCAAATATTCCAATCGTCATGGAGACACAAGCTTGAAAGCCAATCTACAGTACGCATTGCAAAGAAGCCCTTTAATTGGACCACCCATGTCTCAAATTATTAACCTTTCTTTAGGGTCTGCCAGACAGCAGCAGCTGCAGTACAAATGTTTGTTGCACAATCTCTCTTATTACGACCTTTCTCAACAGGCCACTTCATATACCATGTTTCTCTAAGAGAGCAATACGGACCTTATGAGCTTATATTATTAAAAGAAAATTAGCAAAAAAAAAAACAAAAAAAAAGGGGGAGAGCTACATGTTTTCTTTATGAGCTCCCTCTGTGTGCTTTAATGACCGGATAACTTCAGGGTCATATAAGCTACTTTTATAAATCAATCATAGTGTACCTTGGCATTCTTCAAAGGCAAACCTGAACCGCATTCTATAAAGGTGATCATATCACCTTTATCTAAGGCATGTCCCTATGGTATGCTTGATATGGTTAGATAAAGGTGATATGATCCTCAGATCAGCTGTTCTCTCCTGAAAGGAGGACAAGTTGAAGTCTCTTATCTTACCAGAGACACTGTGAATATGCAGGCTGGACACCCAGTCCCTACTGGCAAAATTAACCTGGTAAAGGCGCAGCAGTGCAGCAATTCCAGTGAAAAGGTCATGCTAGGGGCTTGGTGTCCAGCCTGCATATTGAGAGTATTTCTGGATAGACATCAACTTGTCCTCCTTTCTGGAGAGAACAGCTTCTAAATGGGTCTCCCAGATTTTTATTTATTTATTTATTTTTATATTTTTATTTTTTGTAGCTCCAAAGGGTCTTGGCTGAACGCCCAAACATGATAGTCCAGGGATCAAAGCCCCAGTAAACACAGAAGTCCTGAAAAAATCCATAGCTATACAGTAGCATGCAAACAAGCAGTTTGAGGTCAAAACTACAACAGTGGGTGAAAAGTAACTAGGCATTAAAAATTGGTCATAAAGTCCATATTTCTAAGACAAATTTATTGAAACAGATTGTGCATGTATTTTACTACATAGGAAAATAAAAGCAAATCTTTAAATTTCATTGTAGGCCCCGGTGGCGTCAACCAGTTTCCTCAAACGGCCAGGAACGGAACGTACAGTCTTCTGAAGGAAATCATTTGGGATATTTCTGAGAACCTCCTGAATCCGTGCCTCCAAGTCCACCAGTGTACGAGGCTTTGTCCTGTACACCTCCTCCATTGCGTAGCCCGACAGGAAAACATTACATGGAGTGAGATTTGGACTTCTTGTAGGCCATTCATGAAAAATGGAAAATGCTGGTCTAACCACAGTAAGAACAAAATGCGGAGAGGCTGTTGTCATCATGATTCCAGTGATATTACAAGTTCTATAGCCATTAAATATTCCCTAGTTTATTTTCACCTACCCTGTAGAGAAATAACAGAAACCCATTGATAAATGCTGCTGTGATACACACTAAGCATATTCTGTACAGTACAGTACAGTACATACAGTACATTACTTTTATTCAAGTCCAATTTTGTAATCAAGGGGTTAACAGTGGCTCTGTAGCAAGCCTGAAATTTATTTCACAGAGCTCTGGTCACTTGTACAGAATTTTTACCATTGAGCTATCAATGCCTTGTATACTGTAGGGACTTTTTAGACAGGCACCATCCAAGTATAGCCTGAAGATATGAACAGTGCCTTTTTGGTAGTCCTGGGATTCTTATCTTGAAAACAAGGCAGCCAACCTAGAACATAGTAGGAGGATGTAATTTTAAATAATTGAATTAAAAAAAAGTAAAGCTCTCATGTAATATAGATTTATTATGGGATTAAGTGAAATATTTCAAGCCTTTTTTGTTTTCATTTTGATTTATACAGCTTACAGCCCCACAGCTCATTTCGAGTTTAAGTAAATTACTATGCATACAGTATAAATTCCATGTATTTATCTCTAGGCTTAGTTCAGTGCATGCATGGGGAAGACTGCTGACGTGACAGTTGTCCGAAAGACAATCATTGACACCCTGCATTAGGAGGATAAGCCACCGAAGGTCACTGTTAGAAGGGCTATCTGTTCACTGAGTGCTGCATTAAAGAATACTCATGGAAAGTTCACTGGAAGGGAAAAGTGTGGAAGGAAAAGGTGCACATGTAATAGCGATGACCACAGCTTTAAGTAGATTGCCAAGCAAAGCTGATTCGAGACCTTGGGGAGAATTCAAGTTCAGTGTGAGGTTTCCACAGTCAGTGATGTTGTGGGTGCGATGTCATCTGCTGGTGTTTGTCCAATGTGTTTGAACAAATCCAAAGTCGATGCAGGAGATTTTTGAGCACTTCATGCTTCCATCTAGTGACAAACTTTGTGGAGATTTCCTTTTCCAGCAGGACTTGGCATCTGCCCACTGTGCCTGAAGAGTAACGAGATATTGTAGTGTAGCTCTCAGAGACCAGCAGCAATAAAGAAAATGCAAAAATAAACAAAAGATAATTGCAATAGAAAATAAATAAATATAATAATATAAACCATACAACGGAATATACAGTACAGTATGTGCTTTGGAATATATGTGCAGTGGGACTTGGACCTTTGTGCAAACAGTGCAGTGTAAACAGTGCTAAACAGGTATTGTCAGAAATAAGCAAGTATTGCGCAAATAATAATAATAATAATAATAATCATCATCATCATCATCATCATCATCATAATAATAATACAGTCCTGGATGTATAGTGTTTAGTGCATTAGCCTCAACTTGGGAAGGAATTGGAAAAAGGGGGTGGGTAAACAGCTTGTTTGTTTCTGTTTGTTTCAGCAGTGTGTGTGTGTGTGTGTGTGTGTGTGTGTGTGTGTGTGTGTGTGTGTGTGTGTGTGTGTGTGTGGAGGGGTGTAATACAGGCTACAGCTCTGGGGAAGAAGCTGTTCCTCAGTCTGTTAGTGTGTGTCCTGATTGTCGTGTATCTTTCGGGAAGGGCACAACCAGTTTGTGTCCTGGATAGGTTGAATTCTTGATGATGTTGCTACAGTAGCTCTCTTGGTTCCCACAATCCTCTGTGCACTCTTAACTGTCTGAGCCAGGTCTTTCCGGTCCTCTGCAGTGCAGCTGGTGTACCACACTGTGACGCAGTGGCAGAGAATGCTGTCTATCGTGCTCCTGTAGAAATTCACTAAGAGCTGATAGGGTACAGTACTTTGGCTTGAGCTTTCTCAGGAAGAAATGCCTCTGTTGAGCTTTCTTCACTAAGTAGGACCAGAACTAAGACTAAACTGGTTTGCTGACCATGATATTACTGTACTTGATGAGCCAACCAACTTGCGTGATGTGAACCCCATAGAGAATCTATGGGCTTTTGTCAAGAGGCTTCACTAGGTCTTCACTAATCAACTCCAAGTCATGCAGTACTGATGCAGTAATTTGTACTAAAGGAGCCCTGACCAAGCACTGAGTGCATAAATTAACTTTTTTTTTTTTTTTTTTTAGAATTTCTGTATTGGAAATCCCTTTTTGATTAATCTTAAGAAATATTCTAATAATTTGAGATATTAGATTTTTTATTTTTATAAGCTGTAATATTATATTCTATAATATAATATAAAATATAATATAATAATCAAAAGAAAAAATTTTAAAAAATAAAAAAAAATAAAAGATTTCGCCTTATGTTAAATGAATCTGGAGTAAATTAGAGCTTTACTTTTTAAATTTAATTATGGGAAAAAATTGACTATTTTCACAATATTTCAAAATATTAGATGCATCATTTATACACTGCCTGGCAAAAAAAGAAGACAAACGCTCTAATATTTAATTCTATCACCTTTAGTTTTGATTGGCACAGAATGTGGTGGCCAGTATGAGAATGATTCCTCATGGTCCCAGAACCACTTTTTCACTTTTTTTTTTTGAGTCCTGGAATATGGACATAACTTAATGGGGGGAAAAAACACAGATGTAATACTCTGATCATTCAGTTCATTCAGGTCATCAACTGATTACATTTTATTGACATAACATTACTGACCATAAACCTGAGCAACTGAAGCAACCCCAGATCATAACACTGCCTCCAGAGGTTTGTACAGTGGCCACTATGCATGATGGGTGTTGCATGCACCTCCCTTCTTACCCTGGAGGACACATCACTCTGGACTCATCAGACAACATAAACTTTTCCTATTGTTCCTAAGTCCACTCTTAGGAACTCTGAGAAAATGCTCTCATATTCACTGTTAAACATAGCTATTGTTTTACTGTCAATTGTTTACCATGCAACATCACCATGTATTTAAATGATCTCAATTCACGTGATTTTACGAAAGTTGATGGTTCAGCATTATCCTTCCACCTTACTAAGAAAAACAAACAGAGCAAACCAAGATAACGTTGCATAAACACTTCATCTTTCAACATTTCATAGTACAACACCCTTAATCCTTAAATCCAACACAAAACAAGCCATAATAAAAAAAACTTCCCATATTAAATGATCACATGAGTTCCCGTATAACATGAGTTCTCATCACACTGTGTGCATATGGAAAAGCTCTAACTTTCACTATTAAAAATAGCTATGATTTGTACAATGCAACTTCGCTAAGTGTTTAAAAGAACTCCATTCATGATTTTATTCTGACCTCATTTCTTCCATAAAGCTGACATTTCAGCACTGTCCTTTCATGATTTTATAATGTGTTGAATTGTGGCCAACCCAGTTCCAGTAATTTCAAATATCCTTAGTAGTTTTCTTTTTTTTTTTTTGCTTGATGTAGGCCACTAATTGAAATAATTTTATTAAAGAACTCTTGATGCTTTTCCAACATAATAATGCTGGTAACTGGTTAGATCCTATAATGTTAGATTTTTTCAATGCTGCATCCACACCTAAAGGTTGTATTTTGCCTATAGTTTATAAGTAAATGTCAGGTTTTAGATATGCACAGTGGCTCCCAGAAGTACGCAGTACAAGTTACATGATCCATACTTCTTAAAAGGCCTGGGAAAATAACAGGACATAATGTAGTTCTTTACCATAAAAGTTTCCATCAAAGCATGTCTGAATGTTTTTTTTTAACAATAGATTTAACTATCCTAATAGTACACCTTTGATTGGCATCAAAGTCAATCAAGGTGACACTAATACATTTTAATAATGCATTTCTTTAAGCACCCCCTAGTGGTTCAGACCTCTATGTGACTGCTTACATCCCTAGATAGAAATGCCCCTGAATGTCATTAATGCTTCCTCAAGCATCCAAAGCAGCACAGAAACAAACACATTACCAAATTTGAACCCAGTAAAAAACCTGTGGTCTGAGCTACTGGTTCTCTAATTTTCAATATGCTACCCTAACATAACAGTAAGGCATTTATTAATTTATCTTCTAAAAGATATAAGGACAAGAACTCCCCCTGAAAATATTAAAATAAGTCATACATACCTGCAGTTCTATTGCTGTCCAGAAGGTGTCACTCTGAGACACCACTGGATTCTCAAATATACTGAATTATCAATAAGCAGGTTTAAATGATGGGGGGAAAAAGAATTCATAATTTAAAGTATACTGTATATATATTTTTCCATATATAGTAAATAGTTCACAAGTTGTTCAAAAATCCATCATAAAAAAAATCTAAGTGTGAGAAATTCAGAGTAATAAAATGAAATAAACAGAAACATATATAAATTACAAAAAATGTAGAATATGGTATTATACACAGTACAGCCTTTTTACACAGTATTTTGAGTAAATATGAAAAGTTTCAGTGAAAATACTAGAGTATTAATAGTTTTAGTTTCAAAGTGAATACAGCCTTATCTACCACTTTCTCACTCATTCATTTTCTATACCGCTTTATAGGGTGACGGGGGGCCTGGAGCCTATCCCAGGAGACATAGGGCACGAGGCGGGCTACAATCCATCGCAGGGCACACACTCACACCCTCATTCACACACTGTGGGAACGGCAAATAGCTAAATCGGCATATCTTTGGGCTGTGGGAGGAAACCGGAGTACCCGGAGGAAAGCCACCAAGCACACAGACCTGAGGCGGGAATCAAACCCAAACCCTGGAGGTGCAAGGTAGCACTGTCATTTTACACTTCCAGGGTCCAAGTTCGATTCCTATAAGCCTATTCCTATAAGCCATTAAGCCACCTTATATACCTTATACTTGAGGGGGGTTCCTCCAGGTACTGTGAATGGATGGATGGATGGATGGATGGAGTACAGTAGTGTTTTAGTGCTTGCATGATTGAGCTTTAGAAGAGAATGTGGTTTGAGCTGACAGGTAATGTGTGATTATTCTTGCCTGTGTACCAGCAGCAGGCATTGGGGTGGAGTAAGTAAGGACAATTCCAAGCCCTTCAAAAATGCTATGGCAATTGAAAAGGTTTGGCTTTATCAAAGTTGAGGGCCCAGTAGATTAGGTTTTAAGGGCTCTAGAACTTCTAGTGGTGTCCCTGACCACCAGTCTACTTATCTTTGCCTCTTTGTGGGAGTGCCATAAAGAGAGCGGAAGAGCAGCATTGCTGAGGGAGCCTGAAACACACACAGACTCTGCAGCACAGTCTGAAAAACGGAGACTGAATAAACAGGAGCCTGGAGCTCTGCTAAATTCAGCCTGCCTCGCAAATCTTCCTCTGTCCTTACACACCGGGATTCTACGAATAGTATTTACAAGAATATTACAAGATTGCAAGAAATTGATTACAGGGAATAACCTACTGGATTTTTCGTGGACTCTTTCTGTCAACAAATTCAGCTATGGTTTAGCTACAGAAACCCACATGCACATACAAAGTGACCCAAAAGTCTGGATATATTTGTCTGGATATACTTGTATACAATTTTGCATTTTTCTTTTTATTTCAGACCTAAGATTGCTTCAAAACTAACAATAGAAGATCAAATCGAACATAACACTACTCTCTTGTTCTTTGGGGTCAACTAAAGTATTGGAATCGGCCCAGAAGAAAGACAAGATCGTAACAACATCAGTTCTGATACTTTAATACATGTTCAGTGTTCTTGTATACAGTGTATAGACAAGCGCTGTGAGCTTTAGCGTGATTTATACTTCTATATTAATTTTTCCAATGGATCCAGTCTTTTGGGTCACCAAAAGTATATGGTATATGTGGAGCTTTACAGTATA
>JAQMYL010000033.1:7152574-7187769 GCA_030014365.1 Clarias pachynema | reverse complement strand
ATATATATATATAGAGAGAGAGAGATAGAGAGAGAGAGATATTTATAAACAGCTTCTTATAAGTGGTGGTCAGATCCTCGGGGTACTTTCTGTGCAGGAAGAAGCCATGCTGCTTTTTTGGACAACCTGTGCATGTACAGTAGTTTTAGCATGGGTTAAACAATAATGTGCAAGTAATGGATGATAGTTTCTCGGCCTTTGCAGTTATCATGTAATAAATATGAGATTGTTCAGCACAAATATTTTTAGAGATTTTTAAAAAAAATTTGCATTAATGCAACATTTGCTGAATTTTATTATTGCCTTACTTTCTCATGGGTTTGTTTTTGATGAGTCACAGGCATTGCTTTTGATATATTTAGTTGTTCTGTAAGTACACTAACAATGCTAGGAATGAGGAACCATTTCAGCCGGCTAATGAATCAAAATAAATAGCCACCAGTGAGTATTATGCAAATGGAATAATGTTGTAATTTGTGGTTATCATCTTTCGTTTGTTTTGAACAAAGTTGTAGTTTAGTGTGACCAGGTTTAGGACGCATTCCTGCTTACACAGCCTTCAGTGATATCATTTAAACTTCCTCTAAGCTGTAAATATAATGAAATGAGACAAACCAATATCATAGAAGATGGACATAAATTGATCACTGTTCAGGAAATATATACTTTTAATGTTGAGATTAAGTAGCAGGACATGAAAGAGGCGACTGGCTAACAAAACACAGAGTAAATATTCTGGACCTTTCTAACTTTTCAGATCCAATTCCAGGTATTTGCCCTGACTTGCCACAAACCAAGTAAAGAATGTATACAGAAGATAAATTCCTTGGACGCTTTCATTTTAGTACATTTGGACACAGCTGGAGGTCATTTCATGTGGCATTCAGAAAAGAAACTGCTTACAGTTAAGATTGTAATTTACCAAAAGTTGCATAAAAATTACAAAGTTTTTTGTGTAACCTGTGACTAAAGATGTTGTAAATAGTGTACAGTAGAATTTTATGAAATATTCGGTTAAACAAAACTGAAAATGAAAATGGTTCTGGTCCTTGGTCCTATCTTAAGCTTAACCCTAATTGCTATAACGATGCAGCACATAGTTATGAGCTTATGTTTGTTTAGATTTGTCTCTTCGTACCCCTGCTTATTTTTCTCTCCATAAAAGCTTTTCTTTTCTTTTCTGAAATTTCACATACTGAACACACATTGATGGCAACTGTATGTGGCCTCTACTAACTGTTTATTGCGTGTTCAGATGAACAAGTGATGCTAATGCTAGCCAGAATGCTTCCTGATTGGGACACAGGAGTAGTAAGCACCATTAAGTGTCCACAACAACATTAAACATTTTGAAAATCATATTGGCACATCACATTTATTACAGCTAATCATTAAGATTTTATAGTTTTAATTTTTCTTTTCCTATAAAGACTCAACTGTTTTCCCCCCCCCTATTTTTAGGCATCATTGGCAACTCACAAGAGGCCTACAAGGATGCGTTTGATATCAGCAAGGCTGAGATGCAGCCCACACACCCAATCCGTCTGGGCTTGGCACTCAACTTCTCCGTCTTTTACTACGAAATCCTAAACTCTCCTGAGCAGGCTTGCAAGCTAGCCAAAACGGTATGTGCTGAACGCGAAAACATTTTTACGCCAACCACCATATTGTATGCAGAATGACATTGCACAAAATTAATTCTTAGGTTTTCTATTTGTAAATTTGCTTATGCAAACACAAAGCATATAAACCAGTAGTAATTACCTGCAGTGTTGTAAGATTCATTCCGTTACATTGAAAATATAGCACCTAGTCTTTCTTTAACAGTCATCTCTAACTCCCTCCTGTAGAACCTGTTGTATCAGTCTTTTCTGACACATGCACCACCAACCGTACCATGATCAGAAGAAATGAATCACATTTATTTATTTCTTCTGATGTTTAATGTGAACATTTGATTGAAGCGTTTGACCTGAACACACCGACATGATTTTATCCATTACACTGCTGCCACATGATTGGTTGATTGGATAATTGCACAAATAAACAAATTTAAAGCTGTTTCTATTAAAGTGGGCGGTGAGTGTATGCCATTTGAGACACAGCTCATGTAATTGATCAAGCTGATGCAGAAAGGTTAAAGAAAAATCTGGTTTCTGGTTAAAGAAAAATCTTTAAAAGGCTCTGTAAAGAAATGCTACATGTTTTTAATTTTTGTAATTTTTATTTTTTAACATTTGTCTTCCTTAATTTCCTCTCAGGCTTTTGATGAGGCCATCGCAGAACTTGACTCGCTCAACGAAGAATCTTACAAAGACAGCACGCTGATCATGCAGCTGCTGCGAGACAACCTGACAGTGAGTTCTCTGGTCCTTGCTTGCACTATTAGTTTGTTTGTTACTTTTTAGTTTGTGACTTAATTTACAACATGATGCATATTTAATTTTATCATTAATGCTTGCTTGGAACTGTTGGAGAAAAAGCATTTAAAAAAAAAGTGCTCTATGATAAAACTTGTTAGAGCAGACACACAAAGTAGGTAGA
Organism: Clarias pachynema; assembly: GCA_030014365.1. Lineage (NCBI taxonomy): Eukaryota > Metazoa > Chordata > Actinopteri > Siluriformes > Clariidae > Clarias > Clarias pachynema. The sequence goes on along the minus strand of JAQMYL010000033.1, from coordinate 7,185,225 downwards.
TTGCTGAAGTTATAGGAATTATAACAATAATTATATTGCTGGGATTGTAGGTAGATTTTATTCATTTAACATTTATTGTCTGATTTGTCTCTAGCAGCTGTAATACTTGAAGCTTTTTGAAACTAAGTATCCTAGTGCACATTAAAATGCTGTGTAACTTGTCAGGTCTCATATGAAGTAATAATCTGCCCCATACTCCAGTTCAGCAGGTGCACCAATCGCACATAAACTAAAAAAGAAAAGAAAAAAAAGCAACATTGCAAAATGCTAGTATTTCACTTTACTGCAAAAGCACTGGTATATTTTTAAGTAACTCTGTAATTTCTGATGTTAGCATTTGCAAGTTTACCTAAATGATATAAAAAGTAGGAATTTAGTCTGAAATGAAAACTGACCAGCAAAACATAAACTATACAGTTTTACTTTATCATAACACATGACTAATATCATTTAATTACCGTATTTTGCTAGTGAATCAGCAAGGTGTACTGTATGATCAGTGTGCTAGCTAATTAGCTAAGCAGTTTACCTTCAAGATCGAAGCAGTCAGGAGTTTAGGGAGCTGATTGAAGGGGTGGCATACATGCACTCTCGCATCAAGCGGAATTCACCCACATGCTCACGTAGATAACACTTTTCCTACGCGCCATAACTACGCGTGGGCAGTTTGTAATGAGGCTAATTTCACGGGTCTCAGAGGAAGCATGTGATGGACTTCCCCCTCCCTGGCTAGTAGCTCATTTTGCTTTGACTCCCTTCAATAATCTGGAAAATGTTTATTTTTTATTGTATATGGTGCTGATAATTGTTCTCTCTCCTCAGCTGTGGACCTCAGACAACCAGGGTGATAACGAGGACACCGAAGAAGGAAGAGAAAACTGATTCCCCCCTGTCCATCTGTCCTTCCTCTGACATCTGGCTTTTATCATCCTATCCACACTGAACACCACATCATTCAGCTTCTGCCTCCTTTAATTCTTCCTTCTTTCCATCCTTCTGTCCTTTTTCTTCTCTTCTTCCTTTTCGTGTCACCATCATTAATCCACCCAGGGATCTTTCTTTAGGGAGGTAGGGGATAAGGCAGGGAGGTTGAAGGAAGATTTAAGGGGGGGTTATTATGGGGGGGGAGGTAGCAGGTAGGGGTGACACTCGTGCTAATGAGCTCATTAGCGTGGGTGTGCGTAGGCGAGGGCAAGTTCTCAACTCCAAGTTCTGTCTTTTACATTTGTATATCATGTATGTCCATTGGTCACAGATTTGGGGTGTTTGCCATACTCATTATGCACAGCTGCAACTTTTATAAGCATTCTTTAAAAAAAACAAATAAATCAATAAAAACAGCCCTAATCTTTAATCAGAGAAGGAAAGGCAGACTAGGTAATAGGAACATCGTTTGCTTCACATGTTAATAATGATTAAAAAAAAAAAAAACATACTGATTTAAAACAACAAAAAAAAACATTCCATGTGCTGTCACATTGTCAACTTTTGCATTTTCTTTTCCTTTTCTCTGCTGCAGGTGACCACCTTAGTTCACTTCTTTCCTCTTCTTTAACATTACGAGGTAGAAAGGACCCCTAAGATCAAAGAGCACATATGCTTGATACTGATACCGTAAGACTGCATAAGCAGAGCATCAAGCGTTCCAACATGCATATAGTTACTACTTTGTCCTGTTATGTTTTGTTTTATTATTATTTTTTTCTTTGATAATTTTTGATACTTGCCTGAACTGCATGTGGCTATGAAGTAGTTAACAGGGGTTGGGGTGTTATTGTTGGGCTGGCTAGCATTTTTGTTTTCATTTCTTTGCTATTTTCACATGAAACACCAAGCATAAATGTTATTTGGGGGGAGGGGGGATATGTAATTTCATCTACGTGTAATAAACAGTAATAATTTAACATTTTAACATGTTTGGCTTTTTTTCTTTATTGCAAGCTATTAAAGAATCTGGGCATCTTTAATCCATCTGACTTTAAGAAGGCAAAACAGTTTTTTAACTTTTCATTAAACAGCTCCAGGTTAGGCCAAAACTGAGTAAAATCTTGGGGCGTTCAAATCAAACTGAAACTTTTGATAAAATCCTTGTGAAGGAAGATGTAAAACCGAGCGATGATTTTAAAAGACTTCAAGTACAGTATGGTGATGAGTTTCTAAGCAACATTTGAATGGGTTTGGACAAAAGAAGAATACACAAGCCTGTAATTGTAGCTCAATTTGTGAACATAAATCTGATTTGAAAAAAATCTCAGGTTTCCATTGTTACTCTAGTGTACATTGTCGGGGAGGAGAAAGAATAAACAAAACTGATAACCCCAGGCACATTTACTTTATTAGTAAAGGAAGCTTGATATACAGTAGAGATGAAGTGATATGTGAAAAACGATGCATCTCCATACAACCCAATATGTTGTCTTAAATTGTATCCTGGTTGCAGCATAAAACCTTATATAGGCCTCCAGCACTGTACATATTCATGCGTGTTTGAACTGGCAACCTTTGAGTCTTTTCTTGTTTTAATGAAGAAATTACTTGTATTAAAAAAATCACTTCTTAAAAAAAAAAAAAAAAAACTTTTTTACACTTGCGTTTTACTTTAATTACGTTACACTTATGTTCCTATTATCAATATTACAAATTATGAATTCAATGTTTTCAAATTCAAAGACTTGCAGATTAGGCTAATTGGTGTTCCCAAATTGCCTGTAGTGTACGAATGAGCATGCGTGTGTGTGTGTACCACGCCTCGTGCCCTAAGTCTCCTGGGATAGGCTTCAGGCCCGCCCACAACCCTGTATACAGGATAAAAAGGTATAGACGATGAGGGAATGAGTAAAAAGGGACTGTACATGAGAGTTAGCTCTTGGTTAGAAATGAACAAATAAAACTGGGTAAAATAAAATGTATGAGGAAAGTTGTTCTTAAAGTTTGTTACTTAAAAAGTAACTGCAAACAATGCTTACCTTTTAATTTTAATGGATTAATTATAAAATTTTATTACTTATTGTGGCAGCACAGTGGCATAATAGAGTCTAGTTTCAGGTCTGTGTGCATGGAGTTTGCATGTTCTCCCTGTGCTTGGTGGGTTTCCTCTGGCTCCCACAGTCCAAAGACATACAGATTAGGCTAATTGGTGTTTCCAAATTGCCCTTGGTGTACCCCGCCTTGTGCCCAACATCTGGGATAGGCTCCAGGGCATATGTGACCCTACACAGGATAAGCGGTATAGAAGATAAATAAATGAATAAATTACTTATAATTGTTGTCTTTCACAGTCAAAAATGAATGTAGATTAGCAATTATAAACAGGAATTATATTTCTTATTTCTATCTCATTTTTGTCGTTGTTAAACCTGTAAAAATTTCTGTACTAATATGTGAACCCATAACAATCCCACTTTGATGTTCTAACAACCTCCATTGTTCTGGGGAGGCTTTCCACTAGATTTAGGACCATCGCTGTGTTGAATGTCCCCTGTCACATTAGTGTGAGCAGGCCCTGAGGTTAGACAAAGAGGCCTGGGCACAGTTTGGGGCTTCATTCGTTCCTAAGGTCTTCAGTGGGGTTGAGTGTTTCTGTGTAGACTTCCATCTAGGAACCTCTGTAGTCTAATTAGGGACCATAGAGGCCAATGGTGATTCCAGTTATTTCCATTTTACAACTCTGCTGGGACCTCCTGTCAACATTCACATGCTATGAGCAATTTGGGAACGACAATTAGCCTAATCTGCATGTCTTTGGACTGTGGGAGTGGACTTTGAAACTGGGGCACCCGGAGGAAACCCACCAAACACTGGGAGAACATGAAAACTCCATGCACACAGACCCGAGATGGGAATCAAACCCTCAACCCTTGAGATGCAAGGAGACAATGCTATCCGTTATACCACCGTGCCTGTTTTTACAGCTGCTCTACACAAATCAGGTCTCTATCAAATCACCTCACATTGTGGCACATGGGCATAAGGGTTTGTGTTAGATCTCAGCTCCAGTAAAAGGAAAATATTTTTTTTGTGAAAGATATCCTTAAAAAGCCTGCTTTCACATTTGTTGCAATAGTTTGGGGTAGGGATGTGTATGGGTGTGATGGTCAGATATCCACATGCTTTTGGCAATATAGTAAAAGTACAAATTATTTGCTTGATACTACAGATCTTACATGCTATGATATTAGCGTTCTCTTTTGTGTCTCATCCTTCCTCAGCATGCTTTTACGACTTTTTATATTAACCAAGAAGCAAATCACTCACTTACTCGCGCATCTAAGCCGCTTTATCCTGTATACAGGGTTGCGTGGGCCTGGAGCCTATCCCAGGAGACTTGGGGCATGAGGTGGGGTACACCATGGATGGGGTGCCAATCCATCATAGGGCATGCACACACACACTATGGACAATTTGGGGAACACCAATTAGTCTAACCTGCATGGCTTTGGACTGTGGGAGGAAACCGGATTACCCAGAGGAAACCCACCAAGCATGGGGAGAATATGCACATAGAGACGGGAATCGAACCCGGATACTGGAGGTGCAAGGTGACAGTGCTAACCACTAAACCACCGTGCCGCCTAGAAGCAAATCATTCAGGTCTTAATGAATTATTATACCAACTGCACTTGTACTGTAGTACTTTGTTGATTTTACAATGCACTGCTAAGTAATGACATTTTGTTAAGCAGAAGGCAGAGTAAGATCTACTCACTCACCATCTATACTGTTTTATCCTGTGCACAAGGTTACAGGGGGCCTGGAGCCTATCCCAGGAGAGTTAGGCACAAGGCGGGTTACACCCTAGACGCATGTAAGATCTGTCCATCACAGGGCTCACACAAACACACACACACATGGGCAATTTGGGAATACCAGTCAGCCTAATCTGCATGTTTTTGGACTGTGGGAGGAAACCAGAGAACCTGGAGGAAACCACCAAGCACAGGGAGAACATGACCCGAGTCAGGAATCGAACCCAGACCCTGGAGGTGCAAGGCGACGGTTCTAACCACAACGGCACCGTGCCACCTACAAGAAGAATCATTGGAAAACAACATCACTGACTTTGTTTGCTAGCTTCAATATGAGCCTGAATGATTTGACTCACTGAAAAAAAAATAAAGAGTTGGAAGTCATTTATTTATTTGTTTATTTATATATTAATTCATAGGATACTATGCACACACACAGACACACCTATGAAAATTCAATGTAGCCTTTCTACACCCTGTACTTAGTATTAAAACATGAATGATTATATCGGAACCTTTTATTTTTTCTCCGGAACCTAAAACACGCAGCCGATGTTCCCTACCGACCCTCTATTTAGTTTGGTCCTTCGTGTCGCTTCCGGAACCGGAAATTGTAGCGTGGGCTAGCTCTGGGTGCTAACCAGCATCCCTAATGGTTGAGATAAATACATTGATAATATTTTAATTAATCTTAAATATTATAACAAATTTATCTGAATTGAATTGCGGCAATTAATAGCTTTATATTTTATTAGCATTAGCGGTTTACTAATATATCTCGAGCTGGGTGAAAGCTAAATAACACAAACACGTAGTGTAAATAACATTAGGGTTATACAGACGGTGTTCTGTGGGCTGCCTGTAAAGGGGAACAAGGAGACGTTTGGACTTCTGCCTGTCAGGTAAGTAACTGCATTGTTAGGTTAGTGAGGACTAAGTTTGCATTTTAAAACATGGACACTCATACTGCTGCTCTCTCTCTCTCTCTCTTACACACATACACACACACACATCTCATTTCATACTCCATGTTTTATTCATGCTGCTGCTGTCATATACACCACACCATATCTTTTCCTTCTTATACACATGGCATATAATTTCTACATTTTATAAACCGATCAGCCATGACATTATGACCACCTGCTTGACATTGAGTAGCTCCCCCATTTTGCCACCATAACAGTGTTGGTGTTATGACACCTTTCTATCACAACAATGATTAACCTTTTTCTTCATTCCCCATGTGCATCAGTGAGCCTTGGCCGCATATGACCCTGTCGCCAGTTCACTGGTTTTCCTTCCTTGGATCGATTTTGGTATGACATCCTACAAGAGCTGCAGTTTTGGAGTTGCTCTGACCCATCACATCACCCATCATGTCACAGTAGCTACAGTTACAATATCTCATTACAGTGGCACACGTAAATGAGTGGGAAATATTAGCCGGCAAGTGATAATTGTTTCCTGACGTTGATGTGTTGGAAGCAGAAAATAAAATGGGCAATCATAAGAATTTGAGCGACTTTGACAAGGTTAGATGCCTTGATCAGAGCAACACCAAAACTGCAGGTCTTGTGTCTTCATTGGTCAGGAAATACCAGAAATGAGCGAAGGAAGGAAAACTGGTTGAAATGGCGGCAGAGAGATGGTCGGCCAAATCTCACTGATGTACATAAGGCTGGCTCGTGTAGTCCGATCGAATAGAATCACTAGTGTAGCTCAAATTGCTCAAAAGGTTAATGATGTCAGCAATTGTCAGAAAACAGCACATCACTGTTATGGTGGAAAAATGGGGGGACCTACTCAATATTAAGTGGGTGGTCATAATGTTGTGGCTGATCGGTGTATATTCGTTTTATTTTCCTTTATTTCTTTTTGTGCAGTTTTTTTCTTCTTCAATTATTGCAAGGAATATCTTCTTATTCTATCTCATCTTTCCGTTTAAGCATTTCATTACATATCATACTGTGTATAGTAGTGTAGGTAACACGTAAAATTAGGATTTGTCTTGGTTGAGTCTTGTTAAATTTAGTTTTTTGCCCATGTGCCTGACTCCTTACACTCTATGTGTGGCAGTTTCTAAGTGAACGCAGCAGAATGTCGGAGTCAGGGCACAGCCAGCCCGGGATGTATGGACAGGGACGGAGGAGGCGAAGACGGAGGGAAAGGGAGCCTGGGCCACCTGGACAAAACCTCTCCGGACCGAGTCGGGATAGAGACTATGGCCCACGGGAGCGTAGGGTAGGCTTATTGTTAATATTATTATAATTTTGGTGAATCAGGTGTTACAGCAGAGCATTACATTAAATACGATAAGGGGTTTTATTGCACCATTCTTTTAGGATGGGAGCGAGGAACCTTCTGGTCCACTTCTTCAGAAGACTCCTATTATTCTGGCCAAACCTCCAGGAGAAAGGGTAAGTCTGTAGCGCTTGAGCTGTGTCATCAAGTTATAATGCATCATTAGTTACATTTTCAGATGCGCTTATACAGAGTCTCTTAGATTTATCTCATTATACAACTCAGCAGTTAAGGGTTTGAGGCCAACAGTGGAAGCTTGTGTTTTGAACCAAGATCTTAACCACTGAGCTATCCCTGCTCCACTAAAAAAAAAAAAAAAAAAAACCCAATGGGTGGAATTGTAGCAAGTGAAACATTTATATGGGTGACGTTCCAAATGCTGTACCAAAGGCATGTCATGTTGCGTATCACCAGACAAGATGTTAAAATCATGCCATCTCTGGCTGGTTTCATTTGTTTTTATGTGGATGTTTGTATCCAGACAACGCATTTTGGGTGAGAAGAATGACTATTTGCTTCTCTCACTGTTGAACAGTGTGAAAGTATATGAGGGTCAATTTAGAACAGATGCGCTTGGTGTCTTCAAATGTCAGTGGCTGGCTGTAGTATCTGTTATGATGGGGGAAGCTTTGATAATTGGCAACAACAAAATCTGAGAGATCAGTACAGAACAGAATTTAATGCAACCTTATTAATAAACAATGTGCTATGCAAATGCTTTAAAAGGATCTCCTTATGATTTGCATCAATATTTAGTGTTCACCATTGTAGCCAATGAATTCCTGAATGAAGACGCAAATAAAATAAAAAAACGAAACCTTATTCATTACAGTATGGTGATGCTTCCCAAAATACTCTGTCAAAACTGAACCTATTCACAATAAATTCTGTTTGTTATCTTATTTGTTATAACTTGAATACTCCTTTTACGTTTTCCGCCAGTACAGTAAGTCCCAAGACTTAAGAACATTTGAGTTACGAATTTCTGCAGATACGAATGGACCACGGATCTACAAACATTTGTAGATACGAACGAGTACTCGTAGCTCACGTGTATTGTATGAATATTTTCAAAGTGTAAGTGAATGTCCGGTATATTGTATGTGTGGAGAAATTCAACGGCTCATTGTTTCAATGAATCAGTCAGATAGCATGATGACAGAAAATGTCTGTCCTGTAAAGCTATCCTGATTTTGAAAAATCCTCAACGAGACAGAGTTCATAGTCCAATACAGCTCTGAGACAAAATGGCATCCTATCAAGCATGCAGTAAACAGCATGTAGCGTTTTCCTACCCCAGACGTCTTCCCGAGTTTCCTTTAAACGAGGTCAGCTGACCCCACTGCGTCACAGAGATTCTCCTTGTGATTTGCGGAACCAAAACACCAAACCTGTGTGCTTGATTTTTTTTTTATGCTTTACATCGTATGTCTGTGTCAAAAGTGTATAAGACTGACTTTGTCGGACTTATGAATAAATCTGACTTATGAACATGCACCCGGAACAGAACTCGTTCGTAAGTCGAGGACATACTATATGTTAATCTGAATGTTAGCAACCTCTACTTTTTCTATGCCGATAGTTCTCATTGATGCTTTTTCAGGCGAAGCCGAGTGCTGCTGTCAGCGGTGGCCCGCTAGATAAGCCCATAATGCTGATAAAAGCCAGAGATGAAGGAGGCAAACCGGGCACTACTCCAGATGCTGCTCCTCCAGTTTCTGGCTCTGGAGCAGTGAAACTAGAGAGGGAGGGCCAGCGTCCAACACAGCCTGTATATCAGATCCAGAATCGTGGAATGGCTTCAGCTGCATCCACCTGTGCTGTTGATCGTGAGTTGTTCTCAGATTCTTAGTTTTTTATTTTGTCTTCTTTATGTCAGGTCATCTGTGTGCATTGTACAAAGGGTTTGCATTAATTTTCCATTGGTAGCTGTGATTGGTCAGACGAAGCTCCTCTCCCCTGAGAAGATGAAGCACAGCATTAAACTAGTGGACGACCAGATGAATTGGTGTGACAGCGCTATGGAGGTAAGGGTTCATTTAACCCTGTATCAGTTGAATCCGGGTAGCTGTGAGGGTTTGTTTTTATTAAGTCTAAAAATCGAAATGTTTCTAGTTTGACCTTCTTATTGGTCTCCATACATATTTGTATGTCACATTATTGCTAGCTGGATGTCTCTCTCTCTTAGTATCTACGTGACCAGACTGATATGCTTGTTGTGGGAGTCATTGGGCTCCAGGGGATGGGAAAGTCCACCATTATGTCTTTTCTGTCAGCCAACATGCCTGAAGAAGACCAAAGGTAAAGAAAGAAAATAAAATGGCACGTCATGTCATGGCTCTGTCTATGTGACTGGTCTTTGTGTTTAACTATTTTAATTTATTAATTGAATTAATGTTTGGCGTCCAAAATATGCAATAAAATTCTTCGAACAGTTGATACTGAGATATGTCTGCTGCTAGCCTTCATAACCACGCTAATCTAATGGTTGTTAATTGGTGATTTTTGAAGCTGGTAACTCTAAATGACTTCTGCAGTAGAGGTGAGTCTTGGTCTTGCTTTCCTGGGATGGTTTTCATGAGAGACAGTTTCATCATGGTGCTTGATGGGTTTTGCAAATGCACTTGATGTAATACTGTTTTTGTAAGAACTATGTATCTTAAAATAACAGTTGACTGTTTTCTGACACTAATTTCATATGTGTTCTTTCATAGCTTTGAAGTCTCTAGTATTGTCCTAGAATGAAGCAAATAAATCACAAAACAAAAAACATTGAACTAGAAGCTGTGTCCAAACTTTTGACTGTACTATAGATGTATAGTAACAGTTAATGTCAGGGATTTCCTGGATCATTTAATGTTCTAATCGTACAACAATTGTACCTTAAATTGTCATATGTTTTTTTAAAATCCACTGCTGTGGTATAGCAAACTTCAACTACCATGTAATTATTTTGTTCTTGCCAAGTTTCACACCTGCTGCTTTTATTTCAGAAAATAAGCAATGGCAGTGCGTTCAGACATTTTCAAAGGAACCACAACAAATCCGGCTAATAATTGTATTTCACTTAGTTTAATAGAAGCCTGAAAGTTGTTCACATTTATAATGTAGTTAGCTTCATTCATCAATAAAGCATTGTAAGGAAATAATAATGTTAATCACTTCACGTGTCAGTAGTGATAATGTAAAGGCTGATTGGTAACTCGTTGTTACCTCATTTTTGTGTCTTTTCGGTAACTCAATACCTGATCATTACGAGTGGAGTTACTGGCAGTACTGGTCATAGGACTGAAAGTACTTGTGCCTTGTGCATTGCAGGGCATATGTGTTCAGGGCCCAGACGCAGGAGATCAAAGAGAGAGGGGGCAACCAAACAAGTGGGATCGACTTCTACATTACGCAAGAGAGAGTGATCTTCCTGGACACACAGGTTAATCAGCGGCTCTTGTTTGTTACTCATGTTGAAAATCAGTTACTGAGACTGGATAGGTCTTTGAGATTTGTTAGAAAGTCAAAGGGATTTTTTTTGTCATTATCATTGCATTTATATCTGGATAGATCCAAACTTTTTGTCCAGGAGAACCCCATTTCTAGGCCTTTAAAAAAAAAATGTTTTCTGCTCTAAGACACCCAGTTCAGCTCAGGAAAGCCTATGAATTAGCTGATTAATCATGTGTGAGCAGTGAAGAACTAAATTGCGCATGTTGAGGTGGAATGTGTGGGGAAATGTCCTTGTACGTTCATCAGAGGTCAGTTTGATCAGTTTTCTAGTATGTAAGAATAGCATTAGCAAGCATCTTTTTTTTTTCTTTCTCGTTCAAGTTTCTGATGCAATTAATTTTGTCTTGCTCCTAATAAATGTTTCAGGATGATGAACTGTTTAATAGGTACACCTGCTTAGTCATGCACTTAAACAATCAGCCAGTTATGTTGCAGCAGTGCGATGCATAAAATCATGTGGATACAAAGGTCAAGAGATTCTGCAGTGTAGCCAGTTTTTTGGCTGACAAAAATGTGGTCTTTTGTTGTGACATGTCTGCCGCAAGATTGCCTTTCTGCACTTTTCAGTTGTAAAAAGTTTTTAAGTTCCCATGGACTTCCTGTCAGCTCAAACCAGTTTGGTCATTCTGTTATCAGCAAGGCATTTCTTCCTGCACAACTGCTCTCCATTGAGTCTGTACAAATTTTAGAGACTATTGTGCAGGAGATGGCGGCATGGTGATGTAGTGGTTAGCACTGTCGCCTTGCACCTCCAGGGTCCAGGTTAGATTTCCGACCAGGCTCGATTCCCGTCTGTGTGTGCATGGGGTTTGCATGTTCTCCCCATGCTTGGTGGGTTTCCTCCCACAGTCCAAAGATATGCAGGTTAGGCTAATTGGGGTTCCCAAATTGCCTGTAGTGTGTGAATGAGTGTGTGTATGTGTGTGTGCCCTGCGATGGATTGGCACCCTGTCCTGGGACAGGCTCCAGTTCCCCGCAACCCTGAATACAGGATAAAGCGATATAGAAGATGAGTGAGAGTGTGCAGGAGATTAGTTTCTGAAATACTCCAGCAGTCTGTTTCTTTCAACAATATTTTTTATATTTCACTACATATCTATATTTTGCATGTTTTAATGTTCCCAACTCCAAACCAGCCTTACTGTACATGTACACATATATGTGATATTGACATATTATAGATATTGACATGTCTTGCCCCTTTTCAGCCAATTCTGAGTCCATCAATCTTAGATCATCTCATTAATAATGACCGCAAGTTGCCACCGGAATATAACCTACCACACACGTATGTGGAGATGCAGGTCAGTTTATAATAAATAGTAAGTATGCCTCATTAATAATATATAAGGCTCAAAAAATGTAATGGATTAAAACTGAAAACTGTTCATTTAGTTCCTTTGAGTTTTTTTTTAAATGTCTTTCGTTTTTAATTATTTTTTCATCAATTGTTTTATCAGATTTCTCTGAAATTGAAATATGTTTTGTATTAATGTAGAAACGATATTAATTTAGATCAACGTCAAACCGTATTTTTCTTCATTCTATCTTGGTTTGTCTTCAGTCTTTACAGATAGCTGCTTTTCTCTTCACTGTCTGCCATGTTGTAGTTGTAGTTCAGGACTGGTTCACAGACATCAACATCTACAGGTAAGAAGTAGGTTTTATTCGGGAAATGCTGTAATGCTTGTCTACTTGTGCTCCTGTGTAATTTTTCAGTAACGGCATTAATAGAGTTAATGGGCTCCTGAGAGGTGCAACAGAGGTGCGTTTGCCCTGTCATTCAGAGGTCGTGAGTTTAATTCTGGAGATAGTAGATTCGGTGTGGATGCTATGCCTGAACTTACACACCAATCATAGCGAAACTAACCAATCATGGGCATTTGTAAACTCGCGCAAAGGAAAGGCGTGGATAATAACTCGTTCCTCCGAGAGAAAAAGGTGCATATGACTGGCATCAGGTGTCCCAGAGGAAGCAGGCAATAATTCCCTGATTGGTGTCCTAACCGAGTGATGTGTGAGAATTGTCTATAATTAAATTAGGGAGAAAATCAGAGGAAAAAACAAAAATAGTTACTGGTCAGTAATCTCCTCTGTCTAACTCAAATTATCACCAGTTACGTTTTCAAATGCTTTTTGACATCTGCTATTTATTAATATTAGGTACCTTTAATAAGGCCATGTACAGGGATTTTTCACATAAATTTAAGTGTACGCACCCTTGCGCTCTACCTTTTGATGATTTCGTTACTAGGAATGGGAACTTCCAGAGATATGTCATGATACCTTGGTGCTGAATCGATTTTTACAAATATCCCAGATCTCTCTCTTTATATTTTTTTTCTTTAGATTTTGTTACAATTCACAAACATAACACAAGTTAATTCAAAAACATGGCAAATAATGGATGCTGTGCAGCCTGGATACACAGGATGCTGTGCAACCTGCCGATAGTTAAGAGTGCTCCACCTGTAGGATTATAAAGAAATAGCAACATTTTACCACCTAAATGCACTTGCTCTCACTCACTCATTCTCTATAGCACTTATCCTGTTCAGAGTGAAGGTAGGTCTGGAGCACAAGGCTTTGTACACTCTGGACAGGGTGCCAATTCTTCACAGGGCACACACACACACACGCACACAGCGCATTACACCACCGTGCTGCCTACCTAAAATACTAGCATATATAAATTAAAAAAATAAACTTTGCAGTCAGTGTGGCGGTAGATGAATGGCCACATTAAATAATCGCAATACATAACTGGAAAGATTTTTGCTCCCCTGTCTCTGTATATTATATAGAGTGAACACCAATACCAGGAATAATAGAGTTTGAAATTAATTATTTTCTATTGCTAATCAGGTTTCTACAGACTGCTGAGATGCTGAAGCCTTCGACTCCGTCCGCCAGCCATGACAGTGTTGGTTCATCAGGACCGGATGACGGATCAGAATACTATCCTCACCTCAGTAAGTCTAGATACATCAAGATCACCTCAGGATCAAGATCAATTTAGCACTTTTCACCTCTTTTCTGTTTATATTACTGGCAAAGCCACATAAAAATAATACCACTACCAAGCCACCTAAAAATGGTTTCTAACATTACATCATAAAGGATTTCTAGATAGTTGTCTAGTTAAGTGCACAAATGTGTCCATCAATCCACATGCGTTTATTCAGCCACATTAGGTATCCTTTGTAAGAATAGTTCTAATGCAACACATTGTCACTGAGAATGATTCAGAAATGTATTGCAGTGGTGTCGCAGTAACATGTTCGCCTATCATCTGGAGATTGTAAGTTTGAGTCCCAGGTGTGATGCTTCAGCCTCCCGTAGCTGGGAGCCTAGACAGAGCTGATTGGCCGAGCTCTCTCAGAGGGGAAGGAATAGAGGCTCTTGGCGCTCTCCCAAGTGGCTCTAACCAATCACGGGCGTCCGTGAGCTCACGCAAATGGAAGGAGCGAATAACCCTATTGTCTGAGTGTGTGTTACACCGCTCCCATAGATGCGTGAGCAAGCAGTTTGGAGAATGTGGCTCAGAGGAACCACGTTATAGTCTTTCGTCATATCTGGTTGGAAGCTGTAGCCTTGATGGAGGCGTGCTAATGAAGGGTTCCAAGGAAAAAAAAACATATGAAAATAATAAAAAAGAACTGTATTGGGCGTTATTTAACTACTCCATGTTTGATAAATCTAAGACTTCACTTTATTTGGTTTGGTTTGGTCAACGCTTCCACATGCATGCAGTTTTCTGATTCTGAAATGATCACCTGTCATTCCTTTATGCTAATTAATCCAGCTAGAACAAACAACCTGTGCTATAGTTACAGCATCGAGTTTCGTCACATGACCATACTGCACAATTTACATGTACAGTACATGGCAAACAATGGACTTCACACTTGTGGACTTTATTTGTTCAACAGAAGTAAATAATGCTGCCTGTAGCTGTCAGAACACTGGCCCTGCCTGTCTGCCAAGCAGGTCTTAATTCATTTAAATAAACACACAGACGGGTAGATATGCAGATGGATAGATAGATAACCCAAAATATCATCTTTTTGTTTTGAAGAGACTGTCATAACTGCGTGTTTTGTAGTCTTTTTGCAGAACAAAGCAAGAAGGGAGGACTTCTGTCCCCGAAACCTAAAAGATATGCACATGATTGTGGACAAACTGATGGCTCATTCCCACCTGAAATATAAAGGTTTGTCTGGGAAGCTGCTCCTTCCTCGTGTATTAAGCCACAGATCCAAAGAGATTCAGCAAAAATCTCCTTATGATGGGTGTACCGAAAGTAATGCACACGTTTAGTGGAGTAAATCTTCCCCCAAAGAGGATTCAAGAGCTGAGTTCAACATTGGCACGAATGCATCGCTTATGATGGAGACTATATTGAGACTATGCAGTTTGAATTACCTGTGTTTATATTGTTCATATTACTTTATGTTAATAAATCTTTTGCGTTACTTTCGGTACACCCCTTTAAAATACAGGTTTGTTTTTGTTTGTTGCTTGTCGTTTTTTATCTTCTGCATTTTAGTTAGCATTTTTTTCTTTAGATTTATTTTTACTTCAGCGAACTTGCATTAAGGTTTAATTTCATAAGGATGCACAGCTGAGTCGTTGATGTATGAAATAGCCCCCCCCCCATTTATTTAGCATATGTATTTGTCATGGTTGCTTTGATCACTGACTGTGCTGATGTGGTGTTGGTGCTCATTAGGCATGCTGTCCATGTTGGAGTGTAATATATTCCCTGGACTGGAGCGGAGCTACCTTGACAATGAAGTGAATCTCTTCCTTTTGCCAATTTTGGAGAATGATGGAGATGAAGCTTTGACAAGAGCAGGTCTGAGAAACTTTTATGTTAATTTATGTTAATTGTAGAGAATGTAGTGTATCGCCGTATGAGTTTACAACTCTTAAACCTTTTCTTTGATCTCCTAAACAAATTAAACTGGTTCCTAACCAGTTTGGTTTCTAGAAAATGTGGCTGACGCGTTGTTAAAAACATTTAGCTGATGTGCGTGTGCATGTCTGTGTGTGTGTGTGTGTGTGTGTCTGTCTGTGTCGCTCTTTCCCTGTGTCTGTGTGCCTGTCTGTCTGTGTGATGTTTTTTTGTATACCAGGATCTGGATCTGGTCCTCTTTTCTCTCTGCTGCCTGGCTACAAGGGCCACCCGAGCTTTTCCTCTCTGGTTTCCAAACTACGTAGCCAAGTCTTGGCCATGCCTCGCAGTCAGATCTCCCACACCATCCTCACTGAGAAAAACTGGTAGGCCGATTTGAGTGTGTCAAACTAACAGTGAACATGAATAATGATTTTTGGTTTCTGTCATGACTTGATTTATGAATTTGATAATATACACTTATTCAATATTTTCCTCATTATTTTAGTTTCTCAGCAGGTATTTTGTAAATACCTATATTAGATTACAAGAATGTGCTAAACAACCATTATGTCATTATTTTAACTTGCAGCTAACACAGTTTAATGTTTTACAGCCCTATTTACTTCGATTTTACAAATAATTGTGATGCCCTGTTTTCTGATCAAGTGCTAATAGGTGCCTTTCAGACATTCACTCCTTTCCATAAATCTAAAGGCAAATGACCCTCCCGGCTTCATGTATGAATAGTATCATTTGCAATTTTTTTTTAAATTAAAGCTATGGCTTTGTGTCGTTCAGACATAAATCACATTTAAAGTTAATGTTCCTCGTGACTTTGTTCAAACAAACCCACGACTGTGATGGAGAGAGCCACGGTACAAACCTGTTAAGCCTAAATGGCATGCAGTAACATTAACTTATGTGCCCACCCAAGATGATGTGGTGACGTAGGACATTATGTAAAGCAGACCTGTCTATCACAACAATCTGGGAAGTGATGCTTCAGAGGCTGCAAGTCATGTTGTCAGGTTGGTCGGTTCTGCATGCGGTTGGGCTACTTTTTATCACCTTGGGTGGATAATAAACACTGAGCTTATTAAATATTTGTGGGGAGTTTTTCACATAGTAGCTAATTAAACACAATAGGTTTTATGAGCAGGTTTTTCAGCATTACCTAGGCAGGATTCTGTCAGTGTGATCTGGCCACTCTGGCTGCCACCTAACCCCAGACATTATTCCGAACCTGTGACTGGCTCGAAGGATTGTTTTTGTTGGATTCTTGAGGCAAAAACAAACACCTGTCTAGAAACTGGTCAGACCTCATACCTTATATACACCTCATAGCAATGTGTACCGTGACACACTCAGTCATGCGTTTGTCTGAATGTATGCAGTGTAAAAGTTACCATCTTCTGAGTAACAACTCATCGTTTTAATGGATTGATGACATCAGCAATGTTGTTATCCCATGACTGACAGGGAATATGTAACCTGTAATTGCCTAATTGAAAAAGTTACACCTTATGTTGCTGTAAACTCGCTTTCTGTTTACTTTTATTAATATCATTATTATTATCTTTTATGGTGTTTCTGACAGAGTAGGCATTGTGCATATTAATGTATGTGGCTTGTTTATACCTGCACAGGTTCCACTATGCTGCCAGAATTTGGGATGGGGTAAAGAAATCCTCGGCGCTATCGGAGTACAGCCGCTTACTGTCATAAGCCAGACAAGAAACAGATCTGGAGAAAGTCCACCCAACTTCACTTGCACTAAGGCTTGCCAGCAGTGTTCCCTTTTGATACACAGTGGATCTGAGGCAATGTCCTTCATGTTCAACTAAAACAGGGCTGACCCTCTTCACTGGAACAATTGATGTTCAGACAACAGCTCTAGCCACACGCCGTGTTGTAGCTTAAACTGGGAAATGCAGCAAGCATTCTTGATGAGAGTTTTGTACCAGTAGTTTTCCTACTGGTTTTTGGACTGTCCTGGATTTGATCCATCATCCATGTTCTATTTAAATCTACAGATTTAGGGGAAAGAGCAGAACTCTGAAAAGCACTGCATTTTTTTTTCCATAAAGAAAGAATCACATAAGAGATATAAATAACTTTTTTTTTTTTTTTTTAATGCACTCACTTTCACTGCTTTAACCTGCTCAGGGTCATGGTGGATCTAGAGCACCTCCAGTGAAAACTAGATGTAAGGTCCTTCGCATGCTTAAATGCATTTTATCTTTGCTGACCCACTTACTTGGCAGGGTCTGAGGAAACAGGAGAACTTGGGAAAAACCCACATGAACATGTACAGAAATGCTGAACACACAGTAACACGAGCCCAGGATCAGGCTACGGATTCTGGAGCTGTGAGGTGGCAACGCTGCCCACTGTAATCAACAGTCAATATGCCCTCTATTTATTTACTGTCAATTAAAAATAGGCTGTAACACCAGTTTGTATGGAACACAATTAGTATGTTTAATAAAACAACTCAAAAAGTATAACGAATTGCAGTTATTAAGATGAATGTGGTATAAGTGTATCAGGTGTGTTATCAGTGCTAAAAGTATTGAACACAATGCCATTGCTGGATTGAGAAACAGACCACTAATTAAAGATATCAATGTCTTTGATCCGTGTAACTGCATTATTGTGCTGCATATAGTTATTAGATGATGGGGTTATACATTGAAGCATGTGGTCAGTAATACTACTAAAATAGGCTGCCTAGTTGTTAGTCAGTTAATAGCTTTAATGGGTATTAAGTGGCCTGATGTGTGCCAGGAAAACATTCCCCATGTCACTACATCACCATCACCACCCTGAACTAGTAAAGAAAGGTTCATGTATACTCTTGATGCCAAAACTTGACCCTACCGTCTGCGTGTTGCAGCAGAAATCACAATTCATTACCAAGTCTTCAGCTGTTCAGTTTATTATACTGTCAGGTTCCTGTTCCAGACTGATACAAGTAGAACCTGATGTGGACTCATGCTGTTGTAGCGAAAACACGTCAAGGTTCGATATGTTGTGTGCTCTGACATTAAATGCTTTTCTCACATACTTTCCTCTCTTATTGCCTATACTGCTTTATCCTGTATGCACAGTCACGGGAATGCATCGTATTTGCCACATTTGTAGCAGATATTTGAATAACCATGATTTTTTTCACCTCAAAAACAAGTCTGGCCTCTGACATT
This sequence comes from Clarias pachynema, assembly GCA_030014365.1. NCBI lineage: Eukaryota > Metazoa > Chordata > Actinopteri > Siluriformes > Clariidae > Clarias > Clarias pachynema. Next base: position 7,166,572 of record JAQMYL010000033.1, on the reverse strand, counting down.
GACAAGCCATTGCTTCTGGCAGAACTGATGCTCACTGGATTGTTCTCCAAACATTTACGTGATATACATTGTGCTGCTGCCACATTTTGGGTAATTGGTTAACTGCATGAATGAAGCCTTGCTCATCGGCTATAATAATAATAATAATAGATTTTATTTGTAGGCGCCTTTCATGACACTCAAGGACACCTTACACTACATAAAAAATAAATATATAAAAAACAACAACAATACCACTTTATGTACTGTATACAGGGTCACGGGGGGCCTGGAACCTATCCCAGGAGACTTGGGGCATGAGGTGGAGTACACCCTGATAATCTATTGCGAGGCACAAACACAAATACACGTGCTCTCACACGACGGGCAATTTGCCATTTAGATCAATCTGCATGTCTTTGGACTGTGGTGGGGAACAGAGTAACAAGAGGAAACCCACCAAGCTCCATGCACACACAGACCTGAGACGAGAATGGAACCCGGGAACCTGGAGATGTGAGGAGACAGTGCTAACCACCATGCCACTGTGTTGCCTGTACAGGTACACTGAACACTCCTAATTCCTAATAAAGCAATCTGTAAGAATGCTCTGTTGTCATGGTACCCAAATAATAAATGGAGTTTGTTGGCCCATGACTATATTCAGTAAATCCTGCTGTACAAAATGACCTATATAAAGGGGGTTTCTGATAAAATCTCAGTAAACATACAAGGAAAGGTAGGTGCATATGCAATGACGTAACTCTGTCTCGCTCATTCTCTGTCTGTGTGCGCATGCGTGTGTATGCGCGTGCGCACTCACTATCGATAATTCGGTCTATCCTCTAGGAAGGCTTGCTTTGTGACGTGTTTCCGGGACCGTATACGTCATCATAATGCGAAGGAAACTGTCGGATTGATGTTTGACCATACTCCCAGTTTATTCATTAAATTTTTCTCAAAGGGTGGAATCATTGCAACTTTCCTGGACCTGAATACAAACCCGCACCATGTATGTATTTCAGTGTTTTAGCGTGTTTAATAAGTACACTCGGCGCACGAGCGCTCCACAAATATGTGTGTTGATGGCGGTAACGGAACTGCTGGAGGAGGAAGGCGCCAAAGCACGATTGGGCGGTGCTACGTTTGGTGGGCGGGGCAACGACTGTGATTGGATCTCCTTGTCAGTTTGTTTGTGAATTGTTTTATTCTTTTGTTTTAATGTTACAGAAGAGACAAAAATATATAGTCATTCTACAAAAATGTTGGAAAGTGCCGTCACTGTCATTTAGTTATGCTGATACCAAAATCATTTAAATGAACATAAATTGTATATATTTAGAAAATATATATTAAGTATGTGTTTTTAATCATCAAACACTTTTTCTTTCTTTAATGTTCAATATTTAATTGTAGCATTGTTTTTAAAAGTTCAAAGAAATGCCTTGTCTTTGATCATATATCAAAGTGAGACCGTATATTTTTCATCTAAAGATATGTAGAAGATAATAACATCAATATCTTATAAAATAAACACTATTAAACACTAAAATCATGAAAGAATAATTAATAAATACCAGTCGCCACAAAGTACATCATGGCTGTTACTGTTACACAAAAAGAGTTTTATTTTGAAATACATTTGACAATTTGAAATTGTTCCTGCATCAGAGAGCACGAGATGTAAACGGCTGGACAGAAGTAAAAGCTGTGTCAGATGTCTCTCTTTTATTTGTTTAGAAATGTCATCATGTATTGTGCAATTTAATGCGAAGCTTAAAATGAGTAATCTGTGTTACTCATTTTTATATTATAACTATTATACTCTACATTTTTGTTTAATTATAACCATCACAAATTGGACATAAAAACTGATATTTGACAAAAGTAGGTTTTAACATAAATGTTTACGCATCCTAATGGAGCATCCTCCAGTGCATTTGTCCTATTCATTTAGATTACACCAGCTATTCATGTGGATGTTGCAGTGCAAACAATAAACTTGAAAACCGAACTGATCTTAATTCTTAGGAAAACTGGTTTGAATTAAGCGACGGCCTGGTGCATGGTGCAACTGGTGTCTCAGTTGATTTAATTAAACACGGTACTCGTGCGCTCATCCTAACAGAAGAGATGGTCTTTAAAAAACAAACAAAAAAAAAATACAGTGACAATGAATTATATGGAAGGATTAAATATAAAAGTATAGATGTTCTAAAATAGGGATATGCCGAGTACAAGGTTACCATTTTTAAAGCACACCGCCTGATGACATTAAATCCTTTTGACATTTTGATAAGCTTGATAAGAAAGTTTGACAAATGCCAGGTAGCTCGTATTGTTTTGTAAAACTTCACACTCCATCGTTTGTTCCTTCTTCCTTTGATGAGGGTTTAATGGCGAGGACTTCCTCGGTTTACAGACAACTTTCACGACTTTCGTTTTTCTTGAAGGTCACTGCAATAGTAGACTTAAATTGATCACGTTGCTAAACAAAATGCATTTAGACAGTGAATAGATTGCTGTTTTTTAATCATTTGTCATATGCATGTATGTATTTATGTGTGTAATTTTAAACAGCTGAAGCGGTGCTGTTGCCATGGAGATCGCCCGTACGGAGATGGCGAGCGCGGCGGCTGGTGCTGAACGACAGCGAGAAGAACACAGAGTTAACGAACAGAATGAAGTAAGCTGCTTGTGTGCAACTTTTGCTCAAAATGAGCAATACAAATATTAGCTTTTTATTTATTTCTCTACAAATATGTTTTGTGCTTAATTGTGAGATGTGCTTTGGCCAATTATTGAAACGATGCCGCATTTACACAAGAACAGGCACTTTAACTTGTAAATAATATTGCCTTGTTACTAATAAATGTTTATAATGTTAACTGTCTTGTTGTGATTGTTTGGTTTTAGTGCACACTGACCTGGGATGTACCAATGCTAGATGTCTGTAAAGAGGAGGAGGTTGTTTCGGAAGGATTCACTGGTGATGTGTGTGTCTTGTGTGGGGGACGCTTCGCTTTTCCGACCCACCAAACTGAGCATGTGGATGAGGTGTGCTGCCACTTGTGCCAGGTGAAATTCTCCCAGAAGAACTTGCTGGCTTTGCACTTGAAAAACGCACATTCTAAGTCTCGTATGCTCTGTACAACGTGCACTGTACACATGGGACAAAACCTAACAAAGGACCAGAATGTGGAAAGTAACGTGATCCAGAATAAGACTGGTCTGGATGACGAGATGGACGAGGTTGTTGGAAGGATGAATGAAACAGAAGAAAACAGCATTACCGACAGTACAGAAGATAATAAGACAATCAGTTTACATGATCATTCATATGTCTCCAATCCAACATGCAGGTCTATCAGGGAAACTCAAAATAATGTTGTTATGTACACCAGCAGTGAAAATGTGCTTGTTTTTGTTAATGAAACAGACAAGGCATCCCCTAAAGGCTCATATACTGAAAGTGACCAGCAGAGGACCTCAGTGGATAATCGGACAGTGTGCAGTGGCATACATGATCATGATTACTTTTCCATTCAAAACCTTGCAGATCACATGCTCGCCCATAAGACATTAAGTTCTCCAAACAATGTGATAAACTCCAGCAATAAAGACATAGACGTGTGTAATAGTAAAGCAGAAACCACATTGTCCCCTAAGGACCCATTATGTACTCAAAGTGATCTGGATCAGATATGGAAGGATGAGCTGGTGTGCATGGGCTTGCTTGATCATACATACTTCTTTAGACCAAGCCTTTCAAATCACACTGTTCTCTCAAAGCAAGTACCTTCACTACAGTTGGAGTGTAATTATGAACAGATTCAGGAAGATATAGTAGGAGGATATGAGGTCATTATTCAAGGAAGTGACCATGAAGACAGTGACACTTTATCCGCAGATGATTTGGTATACTTATCGGACGATGAACTGGAGTCTGATACAGATTCTTACACTTCTTACACTTCCTACACTTCTTGCACCGACAGTAATGCTGGCACTTTGGGCAAAGGTTGTACAAGTCAAAGTTGGAGTGCTTGTCAGAAACCAAACTGTGAGAACACAAATCAGAAATCACCTTCCCCTGTGCATTATAAGAATCCAAATCCTGCAACCAATTTACATAAAGACCTACGAATCTGCTCGAGCTGTGGCCTCCACAAAGTCCACACAGAAAAGTCTACGGAGCGGAGCACATGCACATGCACACAGTCTTTTCCATGTTCTCTGTGTGAAATTGTGTTTGGTACTGAAGAAATGTTACTGAACCATCAAGAAGAGAAGCACATTTTGTCCGTATTTGTGTGTGTGAGTTGCCTGGAACAATTTCCCACCCAGGTAACGTTCATGCAACATGTTTGTAGCAAGTCAGAGGAATCATTAACCCCATCCAACAGCTCAAACAATGCAAAAGAGTTGGCGGTTATGATTCTGGATGTTGTACCCTCATCTGCTGCTGCTGCAGAGTCTTCTAAGCAAGCCCCCAGCAGTCCGAGTGTCAGCATTATTGATACAGCTGAGAATAAGAATCCTGGAACTATGTTGAATTCCACATCGCATTCATCGCCCACCAGTCCATGCACCTCTACCACCCAGAAGCTCCCAGTACAAGTCATGGCCACTGGGTCATCAAGTTGTGCCCAGAAAGTGTTGACAGGTTCAGTCAATGGAGACCAAGGACAAGATAAGTCTCCTATTTTCACAGTTAATCAGAAACAAATTGGACAGGTGCAAGTTTTAAGACCATTGCCCCCCAAAATGGTGACTCAAACTCGGTCTCCTTCTTCCCCCATCCTCCTTTCATCCCAATGTCAAGGACAAAAGGCACATCAAATTGGACTGGTAGAGGTTTTAAGTCAGTTGCAGGCCAAAGTGGCGACCCAGCCTCCTTCTCCTTCTTCTACTACTACCCAGATCCTTTCATCCCAGGGTCGAGTCAAAATGCCACCCACAGTTACTCAGAAACAATTTGGACAGGTGCAGGATTTAAGTCCATTGCAGGTCAAAGTGGTGACAAAAACTACTGCTGCTTCCACTACTACTCCTACTAGTACTGGAGCTACTCCGATCGTCCTTTCATCCCAGGGCCAAGGACAAGTTCCACCCATTTCTAAATATATTCAGGAACAAATCAGACAGGTACAGGTTTTAAGTAAGTTGCAGGCCAAAGTGGCGAACCAACCTCCTTCTCCTTCTTCTACTACCCAGATCCTTTCATCCCAGGGTCGAGTCAAAATGCCACCCGTTTTTACAGTTACTCAGAAACAATTTGGACGGGTGCAGGATATAAGTCAATTGCAGGTCAAAGTGGTGACAAAAACTACTGCTTCTTCCACTACTACTCCTACTAGTACGCCGATCGTCCTTTCATCTCAGGTCCAAGGACAAGTTCCACCCATTTCTAAATTTATTCAGAAACAAATCGGACAAGTGCAGGTTTTAAGTTCGTTGCACCCAAAAGTGCTGAGTCAAGCTTCTTCTCCTTTTGTTTCTAGTACCCAGATCCTTCGTTCATCCCAGGGTCAAGGAAAAATGCCACATCAAATTGGACAGGTACAGCTTTTAGGTCAGTTGCAGGCCAAAGTGGCGACCCAGCCTCCTTCTCCTTCTTCTACTACCCAGATCCTTTCATCCCGGGGTCGAGTCGAAATGCCACCCATTTCTACAGTTACTCAGAAACAATTTGGACAGGTGCAGGATTTAAAAACTACTTCATCATCTTCTTCCACTACTACTGCTACTACTCAGATCCTGCTTTCATCACCTGGCCATGGACAAGTTCCACCCATTTCTAAATTTACTCAAGAACAAAACAGACCTTTGCAGGTTTTACATTCGTTGCAGCCCAAAGTGGCGACTCAGACTCCTTCTCCTTTTGTTCATAATACCCAGATCCTCCATTCATCCCAGGACCATAGACAGATGACTCCAATTTCTACAGTTACTCATATGGAAAGTAAACATGTGCAGGATTTAATTCCACTGCAGACTCCGACAAGTAGTGCTAAGTTGCCCACGAGTACTGTCTTGCCTCAGCAGCATCCATCATTTGGAATACACTTACCTCATCCTTTTCAATCTCCGGTCTCTAACTCTGTGTCTGTCCCATCAAAAACACGCCAACTATCTAAATCCAATGTGCCCTTGCTGGATATTCGTAAGTCCTCTCCATCTACCCCAATCAGTACTTCATCCCAGGGGCCTTTAAAAATAGTGGCTATGTTTATGAACCAGAGCAGAGAGCTGGCCCTGCAGAAGCGCATGTGCCAGAGTTGGCGCTCCAAGGCTGTGTTCCCATGCCGCCAGTGTGGCGCTGTGTCACGCCAGTTCTCGTTGGGTGTGCGCCACCGCTACCAGCACCGTGGACCACGCCTCCACAGATGCCAGTGTGGCCGAGCCTTTCAGCAGCTCATGCACCTGCTGCGCCATCAGGTTCAGCATGCCGAGGCTACGCGCTATGTCTGTGCTAGCTGTGGCCAGATGTTCTGTGGTACACAGCAGCTGGCCTGTCATAGGCCCCTATTTAGGATCACCGCCTCTAATAGGGAAAAACAAACAAATAAGAAGTGCAGGAACACTTTTCAGTGCTACTGTGGACGTTCTTTTATGAGACCTTCCGCCTTATTGTGGCACATGTTAAAAAACCCCAAAGACCGCAAACCACGCTTAAAGAGTTTCAGAATTTCTTGATTTTGTTGAAATGGAAGTTTTAAAGTGAAATGTCACATTTGCAGAGGGAAAAGTCACTAAACTACTAGATGAGTTAAAATTATTTTTTTTACTGTAAAATCAAACTCCCCATGATGTTGCACTGGATAATGATATGAGTTATGGTGGTGAGTCTTGATTAATGTCTACTCATTCCTAGAAAGCATTGCATATAAAACTGATTGCTTCTAAATGTGGTATTTGCTATTGGGATTCAGTTTCTGGGCCGGCTATTGTTTTTTTTTTTTTTTTTTGTCAGCATTCATTAGGCATCTGTATTTTGCATGGAGAGTTTTTTCTTTTTTTGATATCTTTCCAGAGGCATGTATTAGACCAGTAAGTTATACAACTCATATGCAGGTTAGGCTAATTGGCGTTCCCAAATTGCCCGTAGTGTGTGAGTGTGTATATGAGTGTGTGCCCTGCGATGGATTGGCACCCTGTCCAGGGTGTACCCTGCCTCGTGCCCTAAGCCTCCTGGGATAGGCTCCAGGTCCCCGCGACCCTGAATACAGGATAAAGCGGTATAGAAGATGGATGAGTGAGTGAGTGAGTGAGTGAGTGAGTGAGTGAGTGAGTGAGGTATACAACTCTTCAGTCAGTGCTCTCTGACCACACCACTATGCTTATAAAAAAATTTGGTTCTCAGGTTTATGCTACATACAATTCTACATACAATTAAAGATTGTATGTAGAATCTGACAACAGGGCTCTCTAGTACCCCTTTAGGAAGATGTGCTTTAACTATCCAACCCCTAAGGAACCTTTTTGTGTTTATCTGAATGTGTATCATAGTGTGGACACTAAGTGAAAGCAAGCTAATGCAGCCTAATGCACAAATCAATTTCATATGAAACATTTTTAACTGCCTTTGGTTTCAGAATTAATGAATTGGCAGACTCGTGAGAACGTGGTGGATATATTTGCCCATCAGAGGGCACTACTTTCAAAAGAAACACCAGAATCGCATCTCCTGTGGAGAACCCTACCTCAGTTTTAGTAATTAAGATTTTTTTTTCCGTTACTGCAGCGCCCTTGAGACTGCGTGAAGTCATTTTATGTCAGGACTACAGTTTTTTTTTTTTTTTTTTTAAACTTACACAACGTAGTTGCTTAAGGGGACTAGTGAAATATTAACTACATGTTTAAAACACTTCTGCAAACATCACAACAGCACAAGCACAAAGCTGTATTATTTTTTATGATGTGAGAGTCTCAGTCCCTGCGCTGGAACATTTCACTGTTGTTTTGCTTGTCTGTGTTCGGTACATAAATTTAGAATTCTACCAGTTCCGTCTAACTCAGTTCTGTGGTTCAGTGCATGATGATCATTGCTACATTTGCAACACTTCTGTTTGTTCTGAAAAAAGGCCAGAGTTCTGGCTTTTTGGAAACCTGTTTTTTTCAAAGATTTACAAAGTAAATGTAACAATGAGGAATTCCTTAAGTTACCGAAAGTCACAAAATTATTCCTTAAATTTGATATATGATCAAATATAAATTTTCATCAGATGAATAACATTAATCAATAACTGCTTACTGTACACTCATGCCACAGACACACTTAGTTCCTAATGTAAGTTTAAAATGAGTAAAATGAATGCCGATATCTTGTAAAACCGCTGCATGTCATACGGTACTGACAAATGGTTTTGCAGTGTTTGATTCGGTATAATGTCCGTTTAAGCAACTGGAGAAAAACTGGGTCTCATTTTACATTAAAGTTCCATTAGCTAACATTATTTATGACATTAGTTTACCATTAACAAACTTCAGAATCAATAAACCATGTTAATAAAGTAACAAAGTAACACATTTATTGTTTTGTTTAAACATTAACAACACCTGCACCTGCACTGATGAATGTTTATTCAACACAAGATTAAATCCATAAGAAGCCAATATAAATGAGCCAAAATTATGTTAATAATTAAAATGTGTGTCAATATTGGAAGTTAGTTGTGAGTTTTGGCAGTTCAACAAAACACAGGAATGATGGTGCTCATCATTATATGGTATGAACATTTTAGTTTGCAGGTGTTGTTTATTTGAAACTGCTAAATCTGTTCCTTATTGAGCCTTTATTAATTAGGCATAATTAATAGGTTGCATGTTTTGCTTGGTTGTATTTGTAGTACAGAAGTTGCCTGTGTGTCGATGCAGATGGAGAAAGGAAGATCGAGATACCTCAATACAGGAAATAACAGAACAGGACACTGATTTCAGGGTTAATTAAACTCCTTCAACAGAGCCATTTCAAAATAACAGCTTGTTGTTACAAGAACTCTTTATTTCCACAGTTAAGCAATTATATGCTTTGAGGATGCTGATGGAGAAGTGGAGAGAAGTAGATTTATGGATGCAGTGAGAGAGGACATGAAGTTAGTTGGTGTGAGAGAAGAGGATGTAGAGGATAGGGTTAGATGGACGCAGATGATTCACTATGGCGACCCCTGAAAGGGAACAGCCGAAAGACAAAGAAGAAAGAAGACAGAGTCCGCCAAAAAAATGTATACACACTTCAGGGAAAGAAAACTTTTTAATACTACATTTTTTGCTATACATTATATATTGATATATATGATCTCATGATAATAATATTATACATAATACTATTTTTTGGCTGACTCTCTCTCTCACACAATTACGATTAAATTCATTACGGTAGACTGTGCATTTAAACTAAGGCACATTTTAGGCTAGGTCACAAAACTACTCTAACTGCTTTGGCAGCATGTTTTCTCCCGTACATAATGACTACTGCATAAATTTAGTAAATACAGTGATGATGTGGCGTCAACAAATTGAACTTGTCCTGCCCACTGCCATTTCTAGAAGACACCTAAAATGTAGTGAAACATCAAAAACGTAGTATAGATTGTTGGCTAGAATCTTGTTTTTTTATTAAATTTTTGTTTTCCTTTTATAAAATGTATAACAGACATGGATTGAATGGATGACATGGATTGTCTGAAGAAAGCCACCAACATTCCATACAAACTGAAATATAGAGTGCAACTTACTAAATTTGTTTAGAATAAGAAAACAGGACGGCGGAGAAAACTGGAAGTCAGTCATTTTCTGCATTTGGTTTTATGCCATACCTGGAGTTCAACCCATAAAGTTAGAGTAATCGAGTCAATGATAGGTGTAACATGTTGCATTGAAGGAAATGTGTTGCATTACATTTTATATGAATTAAACGGTAAGCAAACAGAATTTCCAGATATATTTCAAGTTCTTACATGATTTCAAACAGATAAAACATACATCTCAGGTTTTATGATGCTTTCATGAAATATAAGCACAGCTGGGCAAAATCTATTAATGATAACTGATGAAATAAAAACAGTTCTTGGTCGTAGGCTTTTGTCCTGATTGGACTGTCCTGGCCGTAAAATGGACCTGCTGGAGTGAACTCGGAAGCCTCAAGATGACTTTTAAAGCAATATGAAATTTACATAGGAACACAGTTTCACTAAATCTTCAAAGCATCAAACACTGAAACCATTCTTTGTTGTTTTTTTTCAGTGTCACAGATATAGACACATAAATATTATCATAAATACATTTGATTTTTGCCATAATCCCATATTCAAGAGTGGTAATTGTTCTGTCTGCAAAAAAAAAAGTAGTCCATGCAGTCACTGCAGCCCTGGAGGTCTGTGGAAAAATAAATCATTAGTCCTCCATGCATGCCGATCAAAGTCGCCTTGTGCAGTTTTGATCCGTGCCTCCGCTGTAGAGTTTCCGAGGAGAACTAAGCCACATGTCACCTGTTGGAAAAAAAGCAACACACAACCTCATCAATGACCCTTTTATATAATGTCAATGTTTTGGTCAGTTTATAGGCAAGAAGCTTTCAGTGCAATAATATTAGGACTCATATTTTACTGTGAGCAGCTGCAGCTTAACAGTTTCATGAGAGGATCAATAAAGTATTCTGATTGTAATTTTCATCTCGTTACTTCGCCTTATTACATGAAATGGTATCCGAATGAGTACTATAAATGCTGGATTGGGCTTTTAGCAGCAAGATACATTCCTGTACCCACCACCCAGTAGGTCAGCCTATATTTAGATAGGGAGGCTCAACATGACTTTTCGTTATAACAGATGAATAATTAAGCTGATGACTGATCATTGAGGGCATACTGGGCATAGAAAGGATTGCCCCATTATAGAACTCTCTGTGTTTGACAGATCAATTAAAAATGGGTGGCATGACCATAGGTTTGGCTTGTCCATGTCAGTTCAGTATCCTGTATGAGCTCATGATGGAAGGACCCAAGGAACTCCATTATCATGAGTATGGTGTGCTCTAGGAATGAGAAATGGCATCTTGTCTCTTGGATCCAATGCCAATAACCCAACAGAGGACCACACCAAGTGACACCACTCTTGTCACTAGACTGACAGGACAGTGGTGCATAACTTTATAACAATAAGTTGTAAGTAACTAGAAAGGTTTATAGGAGTCCATCATCAGCTGTGGACGCCTGATTCCCTTGATAAATACAGATCCCCGACTTATGAACGAGTTCTGTTCATACGTCGCATTTGTTCTTCAGTCAGACAAAGTGAGTCTTATATGCCGTTGACACAAATGTACAATGTAAAGCATACCAATCCACTTTACTAAATCTCTGTCCCCTTTCCCCACACTGCCACCATGTGGACAAAAACCACATAACCACTCCTAAGGAAATAAATCTCACACATGTCAAATGTAACAGTGTTGTCGCTGTGCCTTTAAATCCCGGACGCTATTTTGTCTCAGAACTGTTTTCCACTATATTGGACTGTGAACTCTGTTCTGTTGAGGATTTTCCGAAATCAGGATTATTCACCATCAGGACAGCTTTACAGGACAGTCATTTTCTATTATTGCGCTTCGGGACTTTGAATGTTTGTAGAACCACGGTCTGTTTGTATCTGCAGAAATTAACTCGAATTTTTGTAAGTCAGGGACTACCTGTATTCAAAATATGTGATGTGTAGAAGACATGAAGAATAAAGGGATGGGTACCCAGTGACGAGGATTTTTTCTTAGCCAAATACTAGATCAAATTAAAATTTTATTTGTCACATACACACTCATACACACTATAATATGCAGTGAAATGCTAATACCCATACAGTTACCATGTGTCTTTGTGGTAAGATCGCATGTACACAGGAAGTTAATTATGCGCTGAATACTGCCCCTGATGATTAATGGGGTAAAGAGAACAGTTACCAAAATGTCATTGTGGTCATATTTTCCATCTCAACAATCTAAAAAAGCACTAGAAATTCTAGTACAGTTCCTGCATGTTGCTGTTTGCTTGTCCGTTCCTGCTGAGGCTGTACGCGGTCAAGAATGCATAGCAGAATGACCTAGCATTTGACCTAGCAAGTGTTCTCTTATATCATATCAGGACAATGTTTCAAAAACTACTTACAAAGTTGTAACAAAGCGGCATTAAGACAGCAAAGTGAAAGCAACAAAGTGTAGTTGAAGCACTAACCTGAATCCCTGACCTGATTACAAAACCAGGAGCCCACAAACCTAACTGAGGTTATAAAGAAAAATAATATTTTATTTAGATGAACGACTTTCTGCCCAGAAGAATGCAGTGAAATCCTTCAAGCTACAGGATGAATTGGAATGTGGTACTTGTCTTGTGTGCACATACAGTAGAATGCCCTGTGGCACATTTACAAACTCAACCCCTTCTGTAAGTGCCAAGTTTGAGTGGACATTGCAGAATATACATTACATCGTTCCTTTGCTATTGCTAATATCGTTATTAATCTGCACCCAAAGAATACGTTTTGCTCCGGTCTTTTGAAATGTTCAGAGGGTGACCTTCACTACAGTTGTGCCATTCACTCTTATCCTTTCCTATCGCTTCTGCTTAAATGACATAATTTGTACCTTTTTTAAAAACATTTTGCTTCTGGTCCTCATCTTTTGATTTGCCCATTTTTAATACACAATGCACTTGTATAATAATTTATCCCTCTGATCCATGTCAGTAGTTCACATCAAAGTTATCAACATTCATTCTGTACAGGGTTGCGGGAGGCCTGGAGCCAATCCCAGGAGACTTTGGCCATGAGGGGGGATATACCCTGGACAGGGTTCTAATCTGTCTCTCACACACACACACACACACTACGGCCAAATTTGGCAACACCAGTTAGCCCACATGCAATAACATACAAACTCCACGCACACAGACCTGAGGTCAGGAATCTAACCCTTAACCCTAGAGGCCACAGCGCTCAATTCAATAATTTGTATAATAAGTCTTTAACAATTGTTAGACTGTTATCGTGACCCTGATGGACTGGGATGATACCTGTGGACAAGGTGGCGGTGATGCAGTGCTTGGCTCAGCAGCTCGGATGTGCTTTGGAATGACTGGCCCAACTCGTCCAGCTTCTGCTCCATAGAGATGATGCGCTGCTCCAGCTCTCGGTATGAGTTGTTCCAGCTGGCACTCAGGTCACACATGATCATCTGCATCTGTCCGTTAAAAGATTGCCATGTTGTTGTTTTTTTTTTTTTTTTTTTTTAACCAAAAGAATAGAATAGCTTTAACTGCTACACAATTTTACAGTTGACATAGCATTTGCAGAGTAATCTTTGTGAATGCATAATTCTTGTATGCTTTTAATTGTTGATAAAGGGTTTAGACTACTGCACAATTCATTTCACAACATATTACAGTATGTTGCTTTTTAGGAGTGTATCGCAAACACTAGTACTTAAAAATGATTTGAAACAGTTAATAAAAAAACCCACTGGGGGTATGCCTAGATGTGTTTGACTGCCATCGGCCACATGGTTTTTGTCACACAAGTGTTACAGTAAATGGCACAAGTGTTCAACAGCAGTGAGGCAGTAAGTTATGGAGGGTCTAAAATATATATGCTTTGAAGTGTATGGGCAATGCCCTGTGTTTTAAAAGAGGTGGATGAGTGCTGTGGAATTGTTATACACTCGTGCACTCTTCATGAGCATGAATGTCATGGCAATACAGATTTTTGTTTCACTGGGCTTTTTCTATGGCAGAATGATTTATACACATAAAAGTACATAAAAAAAATCTAAACCTGAGATATTTTTGTGCATAAGTGTTAATTTATTTGGGGTTTTTATAAAATGATAAAATTGTAAAGACAGTGTTAAAAATATAAACAAAATGCACATGATATTTTGTCAAATGTCTTCTAGTGTCATGCGCCAGCCAGATCAGCCAAGCACATCCAGGTCATAATCTCACCTAACCAATTACCTTCGCACACCTGTAG
>JAQMYL010000033.1:7117330-7148427 GCA_030014365.1 Clarias pachynema | reverse complement strand
CCGGCTTTTAGATAAAGTCCTTCCATGCGCCATCTGGCGGATATTCAGTGAAGCACAACACATTTATTTTAAATCCCCGAATGTTGCCTCCGGCAAGACGCGGCATGCCGCGCGCTAAAATGCGGAATCTCGCGGGAAAACACGCGCAGTCTTAAAGGCGACATCTGTAGGCTTAGGAACAGCACTAAAACTGCTACCCCTAAATGGGATTCAAACCCAGGCTAGGCCGGTGTGTGAGTCCTGTATGCTAGCCGTTACTCTACTATCCACTTGGGAAGCGTAAAAACCTTAGGATGTCATTTTTAAACAAATCTTTGAACTTTGATCTTACCATTCATTACCCATGTGTATATTGCTAATGTGATCCAACCCAGTTATCAAACAAAAGATAAAAGAGTTAGGATAAGAATTATCCTATAAATATCTGTTCCATCCAATCACCATCCAACCTCCACCCTGTACAAACACACTAGATGCGAGGTGGTCTGCTCTTGTTCGCCATTGTTCGAAACAAAATCTGCATACATCCTATCATATGCTTTTAAGCTGGTATGGACCCTTGAATGTACAGAATGCATTGTGGCTAAAGCTGTAATAGATTAGGTTACTTACATACGGATGGCCTCCAGCAGGCATCTCTGGTGGCGTCGGTTCTCACTGTGCTTGTCCCTGGCCTGGGTGGTGCGGTGGAGAAGCCAGCATTCCCTCAGCACGTTTGCAGCAGCATTGCGGATCTTTGGCATATAGAAGCGTGTTAGTGTTTAACCATTTTTTTCTTTTATCCCTATGTTGTTTTGCACAGAATTTTTACAATATACTTTGTTACGTAGATTGTTGTCACATAGATCGTTTAAGGAAACCATGTCCAGAATCCTAATGTGCAAGAGGAGGAGCATGAAACTGTTAAATGTTTTAAATATTATTCAGTCATTTGTACTACCAGTATTTGTATTTTCAGCCATTTTATTAACCACAGAATTAGTTTAATTATAAAGGTTTTAAAATGAGCTCAGTGCTTGATCCTCGTTCTGCCCTTTTCTGTAATACAGGTACAATGTATAATATGGAAATTTAAAGAAAATGGCAATGCAAAACTAAAACCAAACCATATAATGTATACTTCAGTTTACAATTATTATGAATAAAATAAAAAAAACGCGCTGTTACATCAGCACTGCGAAAGCAAATGAAAAGGAAATGAACAGAGCAATGTGTACTGTACTCTAAGAACAGGATCCACAACAGAACGAACATGTGGGTTACAGACATTCCTGAGGTTTGCATTTTTTCTGATCTTTGATTCTATTCTTGTCCATGCCATCTTCCTGAGTGCACCGTTCTACCCCAGGCTGCTCATTATGATGTCACACCCTCACTGGCACTGTTGTGCTGTACGGTTGGATATTATTAGAGCATCCAGATGTCGTCTTCCAAATCCACCAGGGTAAATCACTGACAATGACAGCTAAAGTCCACAGGACAGACAGTTGCAGACATAAGCATGCACCTAGTGACAGGATGGGACAATTGGCAAAGCATGAAGTGAAACCTTAGACACGCACAACACTTCAGTGATCAGGGGAAATCAACTTATGTACCTTTTATAGTGTAAATTTCTAAGTAAGAAACACCTGCCCACCCACGTGAGGTGAAACACACTTCCCTCCTTTTATTAAAAAAAATCTGACTTGTCATCAATGGAATCTCTCCCGGTATAGTCCGCCAAGTGTGTTTATTTTCAGACTTCTCCTTCCCTCTGATAAGCAAACAGATGGATCCTGTTAGAAAAGTGGAACACAGTGCACCCATCCTTTCAACATCCCTATGCCCCACCTTCTCCCGTCCTCTGTCATAACACAAACTGGTGTGCACACATGCAGGCTAGTGCATGCAAGTTTCCTGTCCACCTCTCAAACTCACACTCAAAGTGACACAAGTCCTTTTCCTGACAGTGACCTGATTGTTTCCTGCCTCCAATGCTTTTTGGAGACCACACTGAGCATTTTCCTTTATCATGATGACCTGTGTAATGCCCTTTAGTGGGGAAAAAAATAGAAAAAAAAAAAAAAAAAAACAAAGGCCCAGAAACGATAAAGCACATGTGGTGTGGAAAATAACACCTGCTCCATCTGTCCAGTTTCATCCCTCAGCTCATTGCTATTGTGCTATTGCTATAAAGGCATTGACTAAAACCATCCTAGGTTTTGGGTTTGCCTTGTGCCACCGGAGCTGCTTAGGTCCTTTAGGGGTGTGCTGTGGTGTCTGACACTGAGACATTAGCAACAGAGCCTTTGAGTGATGTGAGTTGTGGGGTGGGGCCCCTGTGGATCGGGCTTGTTTATCCAGAGCAGTTCATGGGTGCTTGATCTTATGGGATCTGGGGAATTTGGCCGTGTCGCTGGCCTTGGGCTCTTGCCTGCAGGGTCGGTTTAGTCCTGTGCACTATGGGCAGTGGTGTATTGGGTGTTCTAGTACATTTCTCTTGTGGCCTGCATTGATTTTTTATCGGGGATTTTTGCTGCTTTAGGTTTTCTGTGGGATTGTACCAGACATGCTGGCCTTTGGCCCCTGCAGGCATGGGTGAGCCCTTGATCCTGTCACCCGTTTACTGATGTGTAGTTAATAATCAATGCTATTCAATTCACCTGGTCAGTTGTGTCAATATTATGGCTGATCAGTGTATGTTAGTGAGTACCATTGCTATGATGTCGGGTACTTACATAGAAAGTCTTTCCTTACCTCTTTAGATATCTGGATATCCATCATGAAGAAGTGAACATGTTTCTCTCCTTTGTTCAATGCCAGCTTCTTCGTCACAACTGCGACTAACATAGCAGTGCACGCTACACCCTACCAAACAGACATATATATTAAGTATGTTATTATCTCACATCGTGCCTTTGATTTCCAAAACACCGCTACATTTAACAAAGTGCATTCATTCAGAAATGAAATCTACTCAAGCAGTTTTAGTAATGCAGATTATCTTTACCTGTTCTTCTCAAAGGCTTGCATTAGTGAAAGAGAGGGGGAAAAAAACAGTCATATTGTGTTTTGAAATGTGTAACCAGGATATTATTTTATTTAAAAAATCATTTAACATTCAGAAGAGAAATGAGCACAGCAGCGAAAAATAAATCTTGTTTCTTCTGTTCTATCACTGGGTAAGACAAAGCAATACCTGATGGAGCAAAAATCCATCCATTCATCCATTTTCCTTACCATTCGTCCTCCAGTCTAGGGTCACAGGGGACCTGGACACTATCCTCAGGATCTCAGGGCACAAGGTGAGGGACACCCTACTGTAGATGGTGAACCAACCCATCACAGGGCACAAACACACACAGTTCGGAAATGCAATCAGCCTACAATGCATGTCCATTGGACTTTGGAAGGAAACCCATCGCAGGAAGAACATGCAAACTCCATGCACAAGGACCAGAGGGGAGGGGAGATTTGAAGCCCTAAGCCTGGAGGTGAAGTGATAATCACTATGCCACCTTGCCACCATTGAGCAGTAGTTACATTTTAAATGTTCAAAAACAATTGAGAGATTGTTCTTGAGTGCACAAATGTGTGTGAGAGACAAGGAAGCACATCCTTCCTGGAATCTGTTCACACTCTCTCCAGAGGATATGAGTTATGGGAACACATCCCTAAAACAGCTGGCACATACCAAACCACCCACACATTCTTAGGTTCAATAATTAATTAACAGTTACCTGGTAATTAATTACCAGTTAATTACCAATAATTCAATTACACAGTACATTATCATCTTCCTATCATAACCTTAGAGTTGACAACCTCCTTTCAAAATTGCAGAAGGTCTTAAACTGGGCTTACAGTACTGTAAGTGATGTGGATCAATTGTGATCTTGTTGTCTCTGACATAATTCTTTTTGTATTAGATGGTAAAGCCTTTATAAATCATCTGGTGTGAGAAGATAAACAATGTCTGATAAATCCACAAACCCACAAATGGAAAGTAACAAAAAATGTGTTCTCTCATTACAGTAACTGAGTACATGATTGGCCAAGATTGAACTTTTTGAGTAATTTTAATTCATACTGTAGTGCTGTTACTTTGCTACCTTTATTTTAGACCAGTCATTCTCAAATGTGGAGTGGACTACCTGCTGTGCACATTGTTGTGTTTACCATGCGTTATCATACCCACTTCAATTAAGGAAAAACGGTAAATGATCCGATTAGTTAAATCAGGTGTGCTAGAAGCAGGTGGTCATTCAGGGCTGGAGCTGAGAATCACTGTCGCAGAGTAAAAAATAAAAAGAGAAAAAAAAGAATGCATTTAAACTCAAAAGACCAGATGCAAATGAAAAAAAAAAAAGTCCAAATGTTAAATAATTCTATTTTATGGCCTAATGAAAATAAAGCATTTTACAGCTTTACATCCAACTTGTATAATCATAGAGCTATGGCCAAAAGTGAAGAAAAGGTGAAATTTAATGTTTTAATGTCATTTTATAATTTTTTTAATAATGACCATCATGACAATATAAATAATGTTATTTTATGCTATACAACAGTCATTAGTTGCTGAATCCGGCTGCATCTGCAGTACTTTGGTGTCACTTCAGAAAATAAAAGTCCTGCCATATACAGTATTTGTTCCATGCATTAACCAAACCACCTGATACTAATTAGTGCAATTCAGCCATAACTAATTACCTGCATCACCTGTTTTATTATACAAAGATAATTCAAGTAAATACGAAATACAGTTTTTAAATGATTATTTCATTTATAAGGAGGAAAACACTGTCCAAACCTACCTGGCCCTATGTGAAAAAGTAATTGTACCCTAAACCTAATAACTGGTCGTGGCAACAACTGCAATTAAGCATATTTGATGACTGGCAACGAGACTTTCACGGTGGAGGAATTTTGTCCCACTCTTTTTTAACAAATTGTTTTAATTCAGTCACATTGGAAGTTTTTAAGAATTAACTTAAGAAAATTAAAGTCTGACTAGGCCAGTCCAAAACTATCATTTTGTTTTTTTTTAGCCATCCAGACGTGGACTTGCTGGTGTGTTTCAAATCAATGTCCTGCTGTATAACCCAAGTGCACTTGAGCTTGAGGTAACAAACAGACAGTAGGACATTCCCCTACAAGGATTTTTTGGTATAGCACAGAATTCATGGTTCCATTAATTATGGCAAGTCGTCCAGGTCCTGAAGCTGCAAAGCCCCAGACCATCACACTACCACCACCATGTTTGTATGACTGTTGGTATGATGTTCTTTTTATGGAATGCTGTGGTGGGTCTTTTTTGTGAAATGTTGCGGCAGATGCCACAGGAGGCACATCTTCCAAAAACTTCAACTTCTGAATTATTAGATTAATCAATAATCAAGATAATCAAGATGTTTTTGCCAGATATGAGACGAGCTCTTCTGTTGTTTTTGGTCAGCAGTGGCTTTCGTCATATATATAATATAATATACTAATATCTTCAATATATTTATTTACCCTTCCCCCTGCATCTTACTACTGCTTGTGTAACCTGCTGCTGCTGTAACACAGTAATTTCCTTCACAGGTCAATAAAGTCTATCTATCTATAAAAACAAATTAGAACAAATTAGAAAAAGAATTTTCTGATTTATGTTGACATAAAAAGTAATCTGAAAAGTCAGTACTCAAGGGGTTTTTCATCAGACAACTTATTCATTCTCACTTGTGTAATCTTCTCACTTGGCCGCAGCGAACGTTGTCACAATCTGATATACATATACTGTAAGACACTCCAGTTAAAGCCTTTGACTTTGCTGACTTCAACATTGATCACAATCAGTGGCGATTGCTTAATGTGTTTCACAATGTAACTGACAGGAAAAAAGGAACTCAAAAACATCTTGGTGACGATTACGGCACTAAATCAGAGGATCTTAAACATGGTCGTGGAAGGCCTCCTGTCCCCCTCACTTTCAATTTTTTCTCAGCACACCTCATTTAAGTACTCAGCTAATTACCAGCATTTTCTGAATTGTAGTGGAAGTGGCAGAGCAGAGTAGACACTAAATTATACGGGGAAGGGGGTCGTCCAGGACTAGGTTTGAGAACCACTTCTCTAAATGAACAGTGGTGCTACAGTATGTTTTTTTTTTTGTTGCTTATCCTGTTTATTAGAAGTTTGAGCACACAAAACTCTGCCGCTTGTCAGTATTATCAGACTGAAGTGACTCGTAGTGGTATTGGCATGTAACTTTGGACAGTCATGCAGTGTGAATAATAGTAAAATAGTAAAATACATGGTTAAGTTTAAGAATCAATAATGCTCCATTTTTTGTGCCTCCTTTTGTCACAGAAACCTGTTCCACTGTTGCCAGCCTCCGATCTACACTTCACTGAGTCACAGTCCACTGAGACCCTCGACCAGCCAGTTCTGATTCTAACCCAGCAAGAGACCCTGGTGATCCAACATCTTTTCATGCTATATGCAAGTGTTACAACATACTGTAACATGCTTAGGCGTTTATCTTTTGGTTGCCTTCCCTCTATATAACCAGACATTGAAGCATTGCATAGTCTTTCCTCAAAGCCACTTCCAAAAAGCAGTAACACAATTTCACCATGCATCATTGGGACTACAGTTGGATGAGACCAAAATTAATGTTTTGGTCCTGTACACAATCAGCATGTCAAATATGATGGAAGTTCATTGATGCTCTGAGGCCGTTTTGTGGCTTGTGGTTTAGATGCTCTTACTGTATGTTAATTAAGAACATTATGAATCCTGCTCTATGTACCAAGATCTAATGACAAATCAACATAAAAATGGTTTAAAAAACACAAACACACACACACAAAATCAGTGTTTTGTAATGACCATCTCTACCTTTGGATTTAGACCATCATGAAAAACCATTATTGCAATAATTGAAGACAGAATTCCACATTCATTACCAAAAAACAAATATAATAGTGATTTAAATGCTCTACATATAGAAGTGAACCAATATTTCTGCAGCCTTGAAGAGTGCAGATAATTTAGAAAGAAATGCAATACTTAAAAGGTTTTTGTGTTTGAAAAAATATTTTGGAATAACCTACTGTATATAATATACCTGTGTGGCCGAATTTCAATTTAATTTGGTATTTATCTAGGATTTTTTTTGTGGTGAGTGGGTGGCACTGTAGCATAGTGGTTAGCACTGTCACCTTGCACCTCTAGGGTTGGGGTTCGATTCCCGCCTTGAGTCTGTGTGTTTGCATGTTCTCCCTGTGCACTGTGTGGTGAATTTCCTCTGGGTACTCCGGTTTCCTCTCACAGTCCAAAGACATGCAGATAAGGCTAACTGGTGTTCTCAAATTGCCATAGTAGTATGTGCACGTGTGTGTGTGTGTGTGTGTGTGTGTGTGTGTGCCCTGCGATGGATTGGCACCCCATCCAGGGTATACCCCACCTCTTGTCCTAAGTCTCCTGGGATAGGCTCCCCCACAAACAGGACAAAGCGGTATAGACATTGAGTGAGTACAGTACAGTACATGTAACTAGCCTATTGTATTGTTCCCAGTGGATTAGGAAATGTTTTATTTCCCTTTCAGTTTTCCAAGACTTACATACAGGTTGGCACACCATCCAGATTTAACTGGTGCCAAATGCTATAAACCACCTAAAATGGCAATGGTGGGATGTTTTCATAAAAGGTACTCGCCTGAGGGAGAGTGAGAGGAGTGAAAGATTATTTTCCACTTGGCCAGGGAGGTGTCTAGGCCTGACTCAGGTCACACTCTCTTATGAAATTTGCTTATCAGCTTTGATCAGAAATGAGGTGAGGGTACTGCTACTGTATGTGGGATACGTCTCTTGTCATCTTGCTCCTGCTGTCACTAGCACTGGTTTGGTGCATTTGGGAGCTATGATGTACATTAATACATGGAGTTATCTCATTTTGCTGTCAAACTGTTCATTTGTAGCTTACAGCCAAATATAGCAAAACGCACAATAGGTAATGGGTATTGTGATAATATCATTACTTTGAATTATACCATAACATGGTTGAATTCCTAATTTTTGCATCATTAATGTCAATACCTAGAACACAAAAAAAGAGTGGCATGGAAATGACTATTTATATTTAACAGGATGTAATCTGTCTTGTAGATTGGTCCATTACAGTAAATGTAACTAAACAGATAAAATCAACATTGTTAGCTTTTGACTGGTGCAAGAGAAAAGCAGTCGCTCTATTGGCAGCAGGTATCAGTTTGAATCCTGGCTCAGCTGTTCTGGTGAGCAACCAAAGGAACAACATGTCTTATGCTTTTTGGGTGAAAAGATTGTCATATGCTCTTAATCCTATCAATCACATGTACAAGCCTATAAGGCGTATCTGTGAGCTCATTTATGCAAAAGACAGCACTTAGTCAAGTTTCCAGGAGGTGAAGTCTATTTATGATGAATCAACACTTCTTACTATACTCCCAGTGGATCCAGAGCCTATTACAGGATTGCTGGACATGATACAAGAATATACTCGGAAGTGTATGCCAGACCATCGCAGGACAGCATGCACACACTTTCATGCACTCGTTCACACCTACAGGCAGTTTTAGCATACTAACCAATGTCCTGTTTGAAGCAGTTCATACTGTATACTTGGCAGAATGAATTCCTAACTCTAATATTCGTGATTTATTTATTTTTAACATTCCCAAATATGGAATTCTGCTTATTTGCTTCCCTAATGAACCAATATTTTCATATTCCATATACACCCACGGCTGAACAGTGCAAAAAATTCTGGGCAATATTGTACTTACCATGACGCCTGCGAAGAGACAGACCACTTTGCCACAGGTGGTTATTGGAGACACGTCTCCATAACCTACGGTAAGGAAGGTGATGGCGATGAGCCAGAGAGCTGTACCCATACCACCCGTCTCCACCTGGGCCTGCCTACAGAAGGAGACATCAGCCAGAATGGGAAAACAGGCTATTATACTGGTCAAGATAACATGGTTACTTACAGTGGAGATGAAAACTCCATATACACCTGTGCATAAAACTGTATTAAAACCAAGATAAATCATGTCAGATTTGGTGACATGGTGGTGGCAGCATCATGCTGCTCTTCAATTTTGAGACGAGCTTTAGTCAACTTTGAGTAGGGCTTTAGTTATTTATACATGCCCCCCACGCTTTCTTAAGGGGAAATTGGATATGGATATAGATATGGAACATAATACCGCCCCTCAAGGCCAAATCAACAAAAGTAATGGCTTCAGAAGGAGAAAAGGGTTTGAAAAGGCTAAATCAGAGACCTACTGTAATAAAAATCATATTGAAAATTTGTGTAAAAACTTGAAAAAAAAAAAGAGAATATAATTGCTAAATTAAATTGGTAGACTTTCACTCTCAACATTTATTATTGAATTTTTTGGTTGCTAACTTGTGTTAAATATATATAAAAAAAAGATCTGACAAGGTTTATCTTGGTCTTATTATTGCCATCCATTTTTTTTATATACAGCTTCATAAATATTTGCATTACCAAAAGGTATTGCTATTTTACCTTTCAAAATTAAACAATGAATATGAGCTGAAAGCTTTAATTTTTAGGATATTTACACACTAATCAGGTAAACAATGTAGCACACACGTTTTTAGATGTGTTCCTCCGCCTCTTTTTAAGGCATCAAAAGTAAGCAGACAGTCGACTGCAGATAAAATATTTAGAGTTGATTTCACGTTTGGCATTTGCATTTTAAATCTCTTGCTGTAAACTCTTCCAAAGTCTAAAGTGGTGTTACTACAAATTAAGCAGTGGTTAGCCTGAAAAACCAAAACAAACTCATCGGTGAGATAGCAAAAAACATCAGGAGTGGCCCAAATGATTATGAGGCACATTCTTTAAAAGAAAGACCCCATTGGTGGTGAGGTTAGGCACACCAACTGGCCTGAATGATCTTGGAAAACAACTGTGGTCTATGAAAGAGGAATTCGTAATAACAATTGGCCACATTAAAAACATCCTACATAAGGATGGCAAATTGGTGGCAAAGTCAACAATCAAGAGTATCCTTCACTAGAGTACAGTAAATACAGATGTTTTAACACATTTTTAACATACAAGACAAAGGTCTACATGTACCAGAATGATTGAAAGAGCACTACGTTTTGTGCAAAACATGATGGATGTAGAGTTATGGCATGGCCATGGACTGCTGCCAGTTGAAATGGTTCCCTTGTACAATATTGATTGCTGATGTGACTACTGATAGCAGAAAAAATGAATAGTGCTACGTAGGTATATTATCTGCTCAAATTCACCCAGATGTTTATTAAATAATCATTGTAATTGGACGATTACCCAAACCATACATTAAAATACCTCAAACCCATCCCATCTGCTGAACGCTAAACTGAAGGTACAACAACAAGTAAGAACTGAAGGGAGTTTTATTTAATTTATGATTGTTAGTCCAATTACATTTTGTCCCATAAAAAGGGACGAGTATGGAAGCAGGGGAACCGCAAATAAATGTAACATTTAACATTACACTTATGTGTGTGTGTGTGTGTGTGTGTGTGTGTGTGTGTGTGTGCGTGTGTATGTGTGCGTGTGCATGTGCATGTGTGATGCAATCCTCAGACAATTTCCTGTTGACACTGACATTTCAAAACATTAGCTTTCTTTAAGACACAAAACTTAATTTTTTTTTATACATTTTTTTTTTTTTAAATGTACTTCAACCAATCACTGTACGTACTTATTCAAAAATTCCTCTTTGTGGGCCTCATTACAAAACAAGATTCATTCCCCTGAACAAACTGATGCTCCATTTCACAATCGATGCTGAGTTGGCAGAAAATAAAGGAATATTTGTCTGCGCTCTTGAACAGAACCTATTTATAACAAAACCGTTACTGAATACTCTTTTCTAAATCAGGACTTCAAATTGACCATCAACAGAAATGGGAGGATGAAATCGGGCTTGGGAGTGTGCTTGCAAGCATGTACATATACAAAATGTGTGATGTGCGTGTGTGTGTGTGTGTGTGTGTGTGTGTGTGTGTGTGTGTTTTTTTCTTTTTCTACCTTTCACACAGCCGTAGCATCCAGGCGGAGGTAAACCAGAACAGCATGATAAAAACCAGGAGTGTGCGTGCCGGGTACTTGTTCATGAGTACCTTGAGAACGAAGCGGAAAGTGAAATTGATGTTGTTGAGTGAGCCAATGCTCCTGTAAGAGGCACTCAGCAGCACTTTGCTGTGCAGCAGAATGGCCCGGTGTACCAGGTACAGACGCAAGAACATCAGTGCTGATAGCAGTAGCTCCAACTCCAGCCATGCCTCCATTGGACTGCTGCAGAGGCACAGGGGTGTTGTAACAGAGAGAGTGGAGGACGAGGATGAGTTTGTTGCTGAAGTCAAGGGGCCCAAGTAGATGCCCACTGGGTGGATGGCACAAACCAATAACTCCAGTGAGATACAAAGCACACGGTTGGTGGTCATGGCAATGCGCCAGTCCACCTGGTTGTGGTCTATGATGAAGAGCTTGTGAAGAGAAAAAAAAGAACAGAAAGTATATCAGTGATCTAGGATTCTTGTATTGATACATATGTATAGACAAAGGCAAATGGAAATATGATCAATAAAGAATTAAATCATAGTTTTTTAAGACATGCAGTAAACAAACAAACAAATAAACAATGATGTAAGGAATCGCCACTAGAGAGTACTGTTTAGTTTGTTGTAGTTTTTGTTTGCAGACTCAGTTTCCCAGAAGGCGGGTGCTCACCTGACCGAGGTAGCTCATTAGATCGTCTATAAAAAGCTGATTAGTGTGGGAAACTGGGTCGAGCATTGTTTGTTTGTAATTACTGTCATTTATGTGTGCATTTTGCTCTGTATTTTGGTTTGTCTTGCTTTGTATTTTGGTTTGTCTTGTTTTGTATTTTGGTTTGCTTTGTATTGTATATTGGTTTGCTTTGTATTGTATTGTAGTCGGTTTTGCAACGTAACCAACGAACATGTCCCTAGGCTCAAGGTTGTGGTCAGATGTAGGTCCTTTGTGTTTCAGTGTGTGTGGAGCTGATTCGGTTTCGTGAAGTCTTGTATTTGTCTCAAGGTCATGTAAGTACTGTTTGTGTCTCTAGTGTTGTAGTCCCTTGCATGTTTAGCTTCCTATATGTTTCGGACACTATGTTTAGATTGCTATATGTTTAGGGCACTGTACAGTATGTTTAGATTCCTATATGTTCAGGACATAGTATGTGCAGCTATTGGTAAGTGTAGCTATTTGTATGTTTAGCTATTTGGTAGGTGTAGCTAAGGGTATATTAGGCTAAAGGCATGGTTAGCTAATTACCATGTTTAGCTGACTGCCATGTCTTTAGCCCTAGTCTTGTCTCGAGTCCCCATGTTGCTAGTCTTGTCCTGTCTCTAGTCTAGTCTCCTCGTGTCTCTAGCCCAATCTCTAGTCTCTACATGTCTCTAGCCCAATCTCTAGTCTCTACGTGTCTCTAGCCCAATCTCTAGTCTCTACGTGTCTCTAGCCCAATCTCTAGTCTCTAGTCTCTACGTGTCTCTAGCCCAATCTCTAGTCTCTACGTGTCTCTAGCCCAATCTCTAGTCTCTACATGTCTCTAGCCCAATCTCTAGTCTCCTCGTGTCTCTAGCCCAATCTCTAGTCTCTACGTGTCTCTTGTCTCTCGTCTGTGACTCTAGTCTTGTTTTGTCCCGTTTCAGCTCCATGCTTAGTTTGTGGGTAATATCATGTGTGTCGTCATTAAGCCTGTGTCACAACATGGAGCTTATGTTATGTTTAAAGGGTATTCGAGCCTATGTGTCGTCATTAAGCCTGTGTCACAACATAGAGCTTATGTTATGTGTGAAACGTCTTAGAGCCTGAGTTTCACCATAGAGCCTAACACCTTGTATGGACCCCCATCGCGCCGGTGTCTCGCCATAGCACCTGTTTCACAATATGCCTTTTGTGATGGTTTAAGTTTGTTTGTTTGTTTTTGGTTTTGTCTCTTCATTGTGCTTGGTTTGTTTCATTAAAGACTCTTTTTGTTGAAAACACCCCTCTGCGCCTATGCCTGCCCCTTTCTGCCCACGGCAACACCATCAGTCATAACACCCGACTCATGACAAATGTAAAGCTAATCATTGCCTCATTCAACTATAGAAATAAATTCATATCTGTTAATCAACAGTTAGTTACAACACTGTTTCACAGTAACTTTTGAAAGTGGCGTTAACCCGAGTTAGCAACTTGTCCTTATCATTGTCTATCTATTCATCTATGTAACGCTAGCTATTATCATTCAGTTTATTCCTTCAGTGCTAAATTAATAAGTGTCCATATCAAACATTTGTTGTCAAGACATTTGGATTTTTGTGCTACAAGCTAAATTTACCTAACGTCTAACAGTGTAGGGTATAATAATAATTTACATAACGTGAGAATGATAGTTTAAATATATGTATTTGTGCTTTCTGTCATTTGTCTTTCCCTAGCTTTCTTTCTCTTACCTCCATATATGGTGTATATATACTAATTTATATACACCCACAATAATATAATATTATCCTTAGTATTTTCCCCTAGGATACACACACACACACACACACACATATATACAATATCAATGGCACCAGCATGGGTAAGTATGAGTCTTCATAATTGTCAGTCCCCATGAATAACTGTTCTGTATATAGTTAACAATTTATTAAGTGCCACTTACTATCTCACCACTCACTTTATATCTAATATTCTGAGTTCTGGTTACTGTATGTGTGGAGTTTCAGATGTTCGCACTATGTCCACATAGGTTTCCACTTGGTCCTTTAGTTTCTTTCCATCCACTCAAAAACATGCCGGGAGTTCGACTGACTACTCTAAATTACCTTGAGTTATAAATGAGTGTGGAAATGTGTGTATGGTGTCTTTTCATGGACTGCTGTCCATTCAAGGTGGATTCCACCCATAGATGGAGTGTTCTTGACATCCACCACCTCCTTGACCAGAATAAAGAGGTTATTGAATATGAATGAATGAATGAATATAGAAAAAATAACAAGCAAAATAACTAGACCTATCAAAATAAATTAAAGCAGGTGAAAGCAGGTGATGGATGAGATTCTTTGTCTGTCTGATTGTACCACTGTACCACTGGACATACAGCACATTGGGCAGTATTTAGTTAAAGACAATACACAATAACTGTCAAACACAAATGTCACTAACTAGTAATATTTAACTAAATACCTACTAAAGAAGTACATTTCACCTAAAGTTCCAATAAGTGTTTTTTATCTTGTGTGCACATGCAAATTCATTTTTAAAATAAAGCAAGACCTTTATGTTCCAAATATACCTGGTGAACCAAATAGTGTCAATGTAAATGCAAATAGCCAAGCTGTTTTCATGAAAAAGCCTAGCATGCCCTAAACATATTTGGCAGCCCACCCAGTGTGTGCTCGGCTTTTCTGCTTCGTGTCCTAAGTTTCCTAGGAAAGGCTCCAGGTCCCTTCTGACCCTTTACAGGATAGGTGGTACAGATAGTGGGTGTCTTTTTATATGTAGTTACATTGCAGGGAGCTCACAATCAATTCATTGATCATTCATGCTCAAAAAGTCACTAGATGATGTCACAGATTAATTAGCATCATAATGATTGCTTGCCTACCAAACATATCACATGGAAAAAAATGGACAAATAGAATAGAATAGAACAGAAAAGCTATTTAATTATTTTAGTGTTTAAAAATTACTATACATTCTATTAAAAATGCAGACAGAAGGAAACAGTGGTAGTGAATAGTCAGGGAAATAACATAAAGGAAATAGTTACAGATGGAATAACAAAATTATAAAAAGAATAACACAGCACTGAGTCGAGAAACAATGTCGACCAACAGACACAGACCAACTGATTGTAGGGAACCATAGTGATCGTTGATTGTTTTTTCAGAACATCGACTCGCTCAAGTGAGTTACGTGAACCTGCTTTCTGCACTCATAATCAGGATGGAAAAGTTTTTGTTTTGCTATAAGGGATTTTTTAAAATGAAGTCACT
This sequence comes from Clarias pachynema, assembly GCA_030014365.1. NCBI lineage: Eukaryota > Metazoa > Chordata > Actinopteri > Siluriformes > Clariidae > Clarias > Clarias pachynema. The sequence goes on along the minus strand of JAQMYL010000033.1, from coordinate 7,133,367 downwards.
GAAGGAGTCTAAAATGTTCCATAATGTTCCATGGCAACACTGATCAAGATTCAGAGCAAGCGGGACACAGACTTCCAAGCACACAATATGGGGTCATTTTGCAATAGATAGCAGACAATGAGTCGTTCACATCACTCTGGTCCACTCTTCTTTGTGGAATTTCTTTCTTTGGCTCAAACATTGTTTTTTTGGGCATGAATTGCCTTTTTAAGTTCATGCCACAGTTCAACTGGATTAAAATCTGGACTATGACGAGGTGACTCCAAAACCATAATGTAGTTTTTTTGAGCCATTCAGAGGTGGACTTGCTGGTGTTATCTGGATCACCAAGTGCGCTTGAGCTGGAGGTTATGAATTGATGGCTGGACATTCTTCTTCAGGAGAATACCATGTTTGACTGTTGGTATGATGTTTTTTTTTACAAAAAAAATGTATGAATTGCTGTGTTAGTTTTCCGCCAGATGTAATAGGACACACACCTTCCAAAAGTTCAACTTTTGTTTTATCAGCCCACAAAAAAGTATTGGGAATAATCAAGATGTGTTTCAGCAAATGTGAGATGTGCCTTCATGTCCTTTTTGGTCAGCAGTACATGTAGCTCTCGTCTGGTTGCCATTTTTGCTTAGTCTCTTTTTTATTGTAGAATCATTAAGTGAAATTTAACTCAGCTTTCCAAAAAATGTGTTTAATCATAATCATTAAATTCATAATTTATAGATGGAATTTATAGATAGATGAAATCATTTAAATGCAATCATTTAAATCAGTTAAATCAGTTAACTATAATTAAAAGAGTTAAATAAAGATACACGTGGACATTTTGAGGTAGGTAAATTATGTGCCATAATTAGGGCGTGAAGCCGGTGGTAAGGAAATCTGTTTAAAGGCGGTAGCCCAAAACAGTTTGCAATCCAAAACCATCGTCTGGGTTTCTATGTGAATCAGAAGGTAAGCAGGGCCCAAATGTAATATGCTAATATGCTATGTCCTAGCATGTTGGATGCTCTAACAGGTTTCTAGTGAGCTAACATGGTTAACAGTAAGTGAAGATGATGAGTAAAAAGAGTTTTATAAAAATGTCATTCCTGCTGTATAGTTGCAAATAAGTTCTTACATTTGTAACTCAAAGATAAATTACAGTAGTAGGTAAAATTCTTGGCAATTGTTCAATTGCTCTCTTAGCTCTATACAAATAAATGTGCACAGATTATTTTTTCAGGACCGCATTAAGTACACAGTAAGGAGAGTGCAAGCACCTGATGGCTGTGGCTTCAGTACATTAAAATAATAATCCAATATATTCCTGCTCAGGTTTCAGAAGCAACTGAGTTTAGAGATGACATCTGCTTGTACTGATATGAAAAATGCCACTGCTTTTGTAAGCAGACTATTATCTGGCTAATTACCAGAATAAATTAAATAAATATAAAAATTTCACATCACTGACTCGAAAACCCTACTGTACTTACTGCCACTGCTGATAATGTGAGGTACTGGTTTGGAATGTCTTGTTCTCCTCACCATGGAATATTTTCTTCGTAGTGCTGCAATACTTACTCCCCAACAAACTAACAAATATTTCAAACATTAGTGGTATGCTTTATAGAAAATTCATATGTGGTCTCAGTAAAACGAAAAGAGAAAGCTGCTCTATGGAAACTGATTAAGACTTTATATTCGTAATAAATTGTTGTGGAGCAGCTTACTCTACTTCTACCAAATGAGATATGTTTCTCATATACAATCACATACAACAGTGATTAATATAGACTTTTCTAGATGAGACTTTTCTTGTATCATATACCTTCTAGCCCCTTTACTAAATGGTAACATGACAGTCTAATAGTGATGTAAACCTCAGGCTTCCACACAAAATGATACAATTTAGATTCTTGAGGCAACAATTCAATATCATGATACAGTATATATTATTCAATATTAATACCATTATACCAATTGTAGCACTGTAGTCTGTTACGATACAATACAATTTTTAACCTCTGATCAATATGTCACCAACTCTGGATAAGAGCGTCTGCCAAATGCCTAAATGTAAATGATGGCATATGGTTAATTCGTGATTAGTGAAGACATAAAGAATGAATTTGTGGTTTAAAAGTATTAGAGTTATTGGGAAAATGGCCTTGCTTACCTGTATTGAAGACAAGTTTTAAAAATCTAAATAAATTTTACATCCTACTTGTCTGACCTTTTACAGGGATAAACAACTTATAATTCACTAACTCACTTATTGTCTATATCGCCGGGACAGGGGCCTGGAGCCTACCCTAGGAGGTTTAGGGCACGGGACAGGGTACACGCTGGACGGGGTGCCAATCCATCGCAGGGCACACACACATATGCACGGTCACAGGCTCCTTAGCCTAATCTGCATGTCTTTGGACTGTGGGAGGAAACCGGAGCACCCGGAGGAAACCACAACTATGAACTGCGGCTATGGTTCATGGAATCATATCGTCATAATATGCATGGTACATTTGAAATGATTTGTTATATTTGCCCTCACAACAATTTTTAGACATTATATCCATATCTGGATGAGAAAACTATCTCAGGTTTATCTGCTATTTTAATATGTAAAGCATGTCACAGTTTCCTGGAGCTACTGTATGTTTTGTAAACTGAGAACAATAAAAAAATTTTATATTTGTTTGGGATTCCCTCACCAACACTACAACTCTACTAGAAATTCCTAGCCTGGAGTGTATGAGGGTCTAAAGGGATTCAACTAGCAAAGACAAAATTCATAGCACGCATTCCTGAAATCTCGGCGTCTCGTCAAATGTTACATGAATCCCGTAGGAGTAAAATGTCAGGTGGAGAGCAGATGCCATCAGGTTAACGCTTACATCTTGGCATGCTTGATTAGAACGACATGTGATTAGATATTTAAGATGAAGCAGGACAATTTTTTTTATAATTATTACTTTCTCTTACGATGTGACCTCTTATATAGAAACTAACTACTAAATAGCTATGGAGAAGATAATAAATGTCTTTTCTGCATAGCTGTAGGTTGGTCTGTAGTGCTCTGTGTGCTTTTTCACATACAGTAGGCAAAAACAAATGGCACACCAGATAAGCACCAGCAAGGCTGCATTTATTTGCTCTATCTCTGTGCCACACTTGGAGATCAATTTCCCATGATATAGACTTTCTTGAGTTACACCCAGTCATGGTTTATCAGTCAGCCCATTAGTCACCTCTAACTGGCATTCATCCACACTCCTTTTTATTTAATTACAGAAGGACCAAAATGATTTATCATCATTTTCCGTGAAGACCTTAGCCATATCCCTAAAATTATATCATGGATTGGCGATTATAATTAGAATTCTTGTAATATTGGCACAAATGTTTAATAAACCATCTTTTTAGGATGTACCCAGTTTATTTTAATTACTTAATTGTCATTTAATTTGTAGTTAATAAATATGTGGCTCATTTTCTTTCTTCATTTATTTAATTGAACTCATAAAGAGTATGTGAAAGTAAGATAAAAATGTGGGGTTTGGTGCCAAAAAAAGTCTTATGTACAGTATACACACACAATCAGTTCCAAAAGTATTTGGATAGTGGAACAAGTTTTTATTTTAATGCTTTTGCCTCTGTACCCCACCACTCTGAACTTTCAAAGGAAGTAAGAAGTGGTTGAAGCATAGACCATCAGCTTTACAATTGTGAGAAAATGTATAAATTGTGGCACTGGTCAAATGAAGACGACCTCTAATGTTATAACAATGTGTGACTACCATATTCCTCAGAGCATCTTTAGCATCAGCTGGATCCATATTTCATGGTAAACAATGTGATGATATTAAAAATATCATGCAAATTCAAGATTCAATATTCAAAGAACTTTATTAATCCCAGAGGGAAATTGCTTATACTTGGTTACAGTTTCTTACGGACATTTACAGAAGGAAAGGAAAAGAGTAAAAATAAAATAAAATATTAATAATCCTTAGTTGCACATTAAACATAATTCTATATCCAGATATTGCACATGTGAGGGAAAAAAAGGAAAGATATTGCACCAGTTATATGTGCAATAATTCAGAGTTTGCTATGGTACTGGCAGAGTGTTGTGCCCAAGAGCATTGTTAAGTAAATATTGCACAGGTAAATTATATGTGTAAATAAAATCATAAAGTGCACTTGAGAAGTGGTATGACCTAAGAGCATTGGTAGGTATTGCACAAATTGTCGAGGTACGTAATAGTACTGTATTATTGTTACCCTCTCTATAGTGTCCACGTTACAGAGAAGAGTTGTATAATTTTATGGCCATAGGGAGAAAAGATCTTTTGTGGCGCTGTGTTACATTCTGCACATTAATCACTCTCAACCCTGTACATCCAGTGTTTCCCATACAGTATAGAGAATCCTTGGGCCCATTGCAGCGGATGCCAGCTGCCATAAAAAGAAAAAGAAGGGCGTACTGGCAGTGTATTCATTCATTTTTTTAAATTAATTCATGACGGTTAACTCATAAAATTCCCAGCGGCACAGAGCATTGCTATCTGTGTACACCAAAGAGTGTTTAGTTTTTAATTTTTTCCTTCATCCTACTCTTCAAATATGTCTAGATGGAGCAGAAGGTTTATCGGTTACATCTATGAAAATGTGAAATTACTATAAGTATCAAATAAATAAAAAATATTGTGTTACGGTGATTTGTATTTGTTATTTGCTGTATGTAATAGACCACTTTTGTGCTGACAGATAATACCAGCCCATTCCGCTGGCTACCACCGCAACTTTATTTCAGACCTGTGGGAAACCCTGACATATGAAGCCACTTATTTACGCATTTATTGTAAATAGGCCACTTCTGGTTAGATGGTAACTGTATTTTATTGGCTTTATACATATACTTTGCACAATGACAATAAAGTCGAATCTAATCCAATACCTGCGCAGATATAAAATGGCAATACATAGCCCCTTAGATATTGTCTATGCTAACACCCATTTCTATTTTTCTTTCAGCAGAACATCCCACATGAACCTTGAAATTAATTAATATACAGATCAAAGAGTCCCAGATCATATGCCCATATGTTTTGTGCCATCAAGCAGCCTACAGTATGTCCACATTGCTGTTTATGGATTCTATAAGATTCTAATTTCTGCGTCTTTTGATCTTGTTGTATTTCATTTTGTATAATAAATCATTGTGTTACTTAATCCTAAACTTTTGAAGTGGGAACATCCTTTATACTCAAAGCTTTAAAATAAAGCTTGTTTTGTTAAAGATTGACTAACTACTGAGACAATATATTTCTAGTGATAACTTACTAAACGATTATATATTGGTGTCAGATTATTGATCAAATATCTTAGAGTTAGACATTTAAATCGTTAAGTTAAAAAGAGCATTTAACCTTCAGCTGTCCCTGTTTTCCATTGTTGGTTATGGGAGAACAGTGGACTTAAAATAATGTCCCACTGACATATTTTCATCTTACAAAATGTTCTAACAAAAATATTGCATTAACCATGTAGGAATTAAAGCGTTTTTGTTTAAGTCTCCTCCATTTTCAAATACTTATGCACCTTACTAATGGAGTACTGTATGGGTGCTGTGAGAAACCACAATAATGTATTTAAATTTGCAATAATTTTTTTGCATGGCCACATTCTCTATTACTTTTTCTGCTACAACACATGTAAGTGTAACACCTCACTAGTTACACAGTATTAATCACACACTGTGTACAGTTTCTTTTACCGTTTACTCTCAAACAGCATTCAATATTTCCGCAACATGCTTTCTAATATACACCTTTGTGCCAATACCACAAAGCAATTATATTTTTCAATAATGCTAAAAAAAAAAGGCATGTTTTCTCCCAGCAAACACTGTGATATAAATGGTTTAGGCAGAAGAGAGCAGCAATAACTGACTTTGTGAGATGGTCTGAAGTATTATATTATGCTATCATTTACCACTGAACTGCTGTGTACACTGACTATGATTACACCACTGACAAAAATAAAACAGTCATGTCATCAAGACACCAATGTCATCTATCAGCAGCTAGCATTAATTCATGTACCCTGATATTCATGAGCAATAAACTAAAATGCCTGAGCAGATATATAATGGCAATACTGTATACAGCCTCTTAAATATTGTCCATGCTAACACCCACTTCTATTTTGCTTTCAACAGAGCATCCCACATGAACCTTGACAATGGTATGAAATTACATTTGCAATAAAAAGTCTATCACTTTAAGGGTGTACGTAGCATATAGCTAAAATGTATATAATGAATGTTTGTGACAGGAGCATTAGGTTAAACTGAGGGACTCACCCGGATGTCTTTATAATGGAAGGCAATGATAAGGATGAGCAGACAGCCAGTGGAGAAGCTGATGAGGCAGTTTATACAGAGGGCGTAGATGGAGCCCTGAAAAACAAGCAGAGAGGAGGAAGACATGAACATATATTTAAATAAGGACATGATGGAGATATTAATTGCTTACAAATTCAGTTTTCCAATAAGACAGAAAAAAAAAATTCTTCAAATTTTCTCTTAATGAGTACACTATGACAATCAGTCTTAAGTGGGATGTAGCCACATCTATTTCCAGGTATGACTCTATGGCCAGTGACCCAAAAAAACATACTGGACAGTTCCAACCACAATGCATGTGCAACTGGGTGCAATCAGTGACAAATAGAGAGCAAACAGTTTCCCAGTTCATAGTTTATGAAGAGTTTATGTTGCAAAAATCAAAGCTTGCTCATTACAGTAGCCCAAGAGAGAATAATGTAGAATAGTCTTTAACACATCAACCACCAAGAACTAGGTATGTCCTTTCCTCGAGTTAGAATCTTGTTGTCGGTAACTAAATTTTCACACTCGATATGGTCAAAGTAACATTTTCTCAAAGGTGGCCATGTTTCAGTTATACAGATTTACTGAACATAGTTGTCATTTTGATGTTGGTGCAAACTTCCAACACACTTTCTGGACATCCAAACTGAAAAACAAGCGGCCAATAAATTAATAAAAAGGATGAGGATAGTCTTACGCCACATGATTAATGTACTCAATCCATGTTTCATAAAGTTGTATAACTTAATTTTAAGGTTTAATGCCCATAAATTCTAAATTACAATTTATTAATACATAGTACATAGAGTTTAAGCTGCCAGCTGGTGTGCAAAGAACTTCCTCTTCTGAAGCCTCATTTTACAGTATAACAAGGTTTTGGTCTTAGAGCGTTCGGCCTTAGACCGAATCTGCCACTTTCCCCTTTATCTGTCTACACCTCAACTATGAAACAGCACAGACCAATTTTCTTCAGACAGCTCAACCACAATGCATGTGCAACTGAGTGCAATCAGTGACGAATAGAGAGCGAACAAAGTTTATGAAGAGTTTATTTTGCAAAAATAAAACTCAATTTTCACACTCGATGTGGTGAAAGTAACATTTTGTCAAAGGTGGCCATGTTTCAGCTTTGCGATACAATAATCCCAGCACTTCCTTTAAACAGCACTGCAACCAATTAACCTGCTTAAGGCCTACCTAAATAAATCAAATTTTGTCTCACTTGTGTTTTTGTTTCTGTATGACTGGTAGTTATACAGATTTACTGAACATAGTTGTCATTTTGATGTTGGTGCTTACTTCCAACACACTTTCTGGACATCCAAACTGCATTGACCAAGATCACCAGCCAAACTCACTCATCATCTATACCACTTAATCCTGTATCCAGGGTCACGTGGGGGCCTGGAGCCTATCACAGGAGACTGAGGGATAGGATGGCAATACATTGCAGGGCGCACACACACACACACACACACACACACACACACACACACACACATAATGAGCGTTTATTTCTCTTGTTAATTCTTACTTGCTAAAACCTGAATCTCTCTCTCTCTCTCTCTCTCTGTCTCTCTCTCGGTCTGTCTCTCTCTCTGTTTCTCTCTCTCTCTCTGTCTCTCTCTCTCTCTCTCTCTCTCTCTGGCAGGTGATGAGGACGACGACGATGCGGGGGAGGAGCGTCTCCCGTCATGTTTTGATTATGTCATGCACTTCCTGACGGTGTTCTGGAAGGTTCTGTTCGCTTGTGTCCCGCCCACCGAGCACTGGAACGGGTGGGCGTGCTTCTTAACCTCCATCGTCATCATCGGCTTCCTGACGGCCATCATCGGAGACCTCGCATCGCACTTCGGCTGCACCATCGGCCTGAAGGACTCCGTCACCGCCGTCGTCTTTGTTGCACTTGGGACCTCCGTCCCAGGTGTGTGAGCGTCTAGCAAGGGGGAGGGGCTAATACAATACACCTCTGCCTGGACCTTTTTCTCAATTCTTTTTTAAAATCTCTCTCTCTCTCTTTCTCTCTCTCTCTCTTTGTCTCTCCTCTCACAGACACGTTTGCGAGTAAGGTGGCGGCGGTGCAGGACGTGTATGCAGATGCGTCTATCGGGAATGTGACGGGCAGTAACGCGGTGAACGTGTTTGTGGGACTGGGCGTGGCATGGTCCGTGGCGGCGGTGTACTGGCGTGCTCAAGGCGGTGTATTCGAGGTGCACGCTGGCTCGCTCGCCTTCTCCCTCACGCTCTTTAGCGTCTTCTCCATCTTCGCCGTGCTCGCCCTCATGTACCGTCGCCGTGGCAACATCGGCGGAGAGCTGGGCGGGCCTAGACGTCATCGCTTGATCACCTCGCTGTTTTTCTTCATGCTGTGGTTCCTCTACATCCTGCTGACCAGTCTCGAGGCCTACTGCCACATCCAGGGCTTCTAGAGACACACCAGGAAGACAGGAAGACAGGGAGAGAGAGAGACAGGAGGATGAGTAGAACATGTCCTTTATCTCCCTCACAGGAAGAAACACAGGAGTCTGTACATGCAGTCTGGTCTTCTGGAAGGAGTGAGTGAGACAAGAAACAGAGGGAGAAAGAGAGAGAGAGAGAGAGAGAGCGCTTGTTTGACAAAATTACAGTGTTTTTTCTCTCTCTCTCTCTCTCTCTGTCTCTCGTTTCTTTCTCTCTCACCCAAAGATTAAACACCAGAGTCTTAAATTTGAGTCTGAGAGGGAAATATATATATATATATAGAGAGAAGAGGACACTAAAGAGAGGAATGGACAGACTAGTTGCACTCGTCCGCTCTCCCTCTCTCTCTCGTTAGCGTTAGCTTTAGCGTTAACGTGAGTCAGAGCTTCTCCAGAGTCTCTATTTTTTCTTGCTGCTTGCAGAGGAACTGGACTCTTTTTCTAAAGAAATATTTTGGGGAAAAAAATTACAGAAAAAGACACGAGTTAATAAATAACGCTGAGAGAGCGAGCAACGTATTTTCACTTTTACGGATCGGATCAGAGTCTCAGATGTCTCGGACGCGATCGCTGTCACTGAGTCAAGCTCGTCCTCTCCTTTCTTTATTTGTGTTTGCTAACTTCGCTAAAACTTACAAGCTTACAGCACGCACACACACACAAACACACACACACACATATATGTACACACACACACACACACACACACACACACATAAACAAACAATTGATCACACTGGAGGGGGAGGGGCCGTGCAACTGAATCGCATCACTTCCTGAATGCAGTTACATTCTGTATGACAAGAAACGTAATGGTGCCATGTCTGCTGTATATGTTGTGCATTTTACACACACACACACACACACACACACACACAGACTGAGAAAGTAAAAGATGTGTGCACACACAGAGGGAACAGGTTAGCTGTGTGTCGGTGTGAATGTGACTCTGTCCTGGTGTGTGAAAGTCACCGAGCGTTAGTATACAGTCACACACTAAACATTCTGGAGATGTGTGTGAGTGTTGTGGGAAGAGAAAATTAGCCACACATATGCGCACACGCATGCACATACACACACACAATGTTATTTTGTCGGTGGTGAGTGCTCCAGTCCTGCAGGTGGCGCTGTTGTGGTCACAGGCGTGAGTGTGTAGTGGGTGTGTCAGCTTCCTCACGCAGGTCACAGCGAGCGACGGCATCGCAGGAAGTGACACGCTGAGGTAGTAAGACGTGGTTCCACTCGTCTGTAGACTGATCGCGGCACGCCGTGATGTTTCTGTACTGCGTGAGGAACGCGCGACTCAGAAAGAACTTTCTACACAACTCAAGGATTTAGAGGTCACGTCACATCTCATATTTTTATACAAATATTCCCTGTGTGCGACTGATATTCTGCTCTTGATCTTTGACCTTTGACCCTGGAGTTTTTCTGCGCACTGTAAATGATTTTATTATTCAGATTCATCTATTCTGGGGGGAGACAGGGGCGGGGCAGGGATGGGGCAAATATATATCTATATACCTATTTATACCTATATATATATATATATACACACACTGAGATCTATAGTGTCTATCTCTTTATGTTTTGCCGTTAGCGCCGCGCAGTGCTCGAGCGCAACCTGAGGCCATCATGTGTTTATCTGACTGCAGGTCTGTGTGCAGATCAAGCCGTCCATATATGGACATGTGGGCTGGCCTTTACGTCCATATATGGAAGCAGATTTGTATAAGTGCAACTATTACCACAGAACTGATTAGCCTGCTAGCTAACCTGACAGGATTTATATATTAAATGCACAGATCTTCATTGCTAAGGCTAGTTAGCTAGCATAGGCTACACTGACAGGATTTTTAACTCAGATATTTAAAAGTTCATAATGTTTGCTCCTGTTACTGGATAGCGAGCGCTAGCGTCACAGGGTTTTTGAACACCTTTTTAGGTCATACAATTATTATTGTTGATGCTAGCCAGGCAGCTAGCAACCTGACTGGGTTTCTAGACATTATTGATGAATCTTTACAGTATTAGCAGCTGGCTAACAGACATGAGCTAACCTGACAAGATTTAAACCAGGAGACAAAATCCATGTTTGCTGTCACTGCTAGCAAGCTAACACGAGCTAACCAGACAGGATTTTTGAGAAAGTAATATTCAGAAATATTTCTAATCTTTACAGCTAATGCTTACTCTCTAGCTAATGTTACACACCCTCAAGGGATTTATACATCATCCGAACAAGTGAGTGAACTGCTTCCCTGCTAACACAAGATACGATCTGCGCACAGATTCTCTTCACACTGTGTGTGTGTGTGTGTGTGTGTGTGTGTGTTAAAGAAACATATTTTAATTTGAATTCAGTCTGATTAAAAAAGTTATATCACAGGTCCGAAGTTCTGCTCACATTAGCATGTTAACATGCTAACATCCTGAGGGGAGGGTTTGTGTATTTTTAACCCTGCATAAACAGCGGTGTATACGCGAGGCTGCTTAGCCTGCCAGCTAGCAGTGAGGCTGTGATTTGGGACTCAGCAGCGCTATGCTGCAGCGCTCAGACTCGTAAAGAACACAGAGGAATGATTTGTTTTGTGAGAGGATCTGAAATCATTAAAAAAATACTTTCATTAGCATTAGCATCCTTTATTGGACTGTTAACACCAGTGTGTGATATTTACCCTTTATTTATTTGTTGATTTACTGTGTGACATCTTTTAGATAATTTTCATTCAACTGAGACAGAAATCAAACCAAACACCATCCAATCAGTTCACAGCTGAGGATTCTGGGAAATATCAGTTAGCTTAGCACTAACACACACACACACACACACACACACACACACACACACATTGAGCCATACACTATCATATCATTGTGCAACCGTGGGAAATCAAGTGTTCATTCAGTGCACACACACACACACACACAGAGTGGCGTAACATGGTGTTTTGGATGATTCTGTTGGTTTACTTTTCACGCTCAGTGATTTATTTTTTATTTTCAGCGAAATGTGCATGATGTGTAATTTCATTTTGTTTACGTTAATTTATTGTCAGTTTATTTATTTACTTTCAATTCTTTTTGTCAACAGAAAAATAAAGCAACTTATTTAAAACAAACCCGTGCTGCTTCTTATTCCAGCCAGTGTGTAGAGAAATGAAACGTTGTGTAGTTTTTGCTAACGCTAACATCAGTAACACACAGCTGGCCAAGTTTCTGGCAGCCAAGCGTACAGCTATCTGTACCGCTAACGTTAGCTAGCTAGTGATGTTAGAGCTGAAGCCGTTATCGGTGTGTTGTTTCGCCCGTCAGCTGGTTCACCTAGTTCAGGGGTCGGCAACCCGCGGCTCCGGAGCCACACGTGGCCCTTTCATCCCTCTGCTGCGGCTCTCTGTGGCTTTGGAAAATCAATAATGAGTATTTAATTTAAATGTATTTAAGTTTTTTAAAATTTTTTTTATGTAATACCCAATTTGAAGATCATGGTGATCTTGTTACATTAAAATAAAATGTCTCTTTTCTTGTCGCTTAAAATATGCGTCACAACCGCCCATGTGCGACACCCACCAGCACGCGATTTATTGAGCTTTTCGACCCCTGTTTTTATTCAGGTTGACGGATGACTGCACGCTCCAGTACACACAATAAACGGCACACACAAGCAGACGGCATTTTGGGTTGCTGCAGGTGTATAATTTAAGTTTGGGTTTGGGACATTTTGATTTAAAATGTAAAAATATTGTTTGTGGAAACCCAAAGAAGAGCTCATCCCAACTAAAAGTAATGTTTTTCCCAAATATCGTGACTAATTCTGTGTAGATTTTAGACCAAAAAATATTCTCTTTTGGGCAGGACCAGAACAAGTGATACTGATTAGCTTTATAAGAACCGCATTTCCTCCAACAACTGGAAGAGTCAAAATGATTAATCTTTTTAATCAAATGAATCAAATAAAAAATAAAATGAGCCAAATTTTCTCCAAGATACTGAGCTTGTTATCCTTCATTGAAATCCACAAAACACTGTCCAATTAGTCTCTGATATATTACTGCCTGCTTCTCACCCATTTTTGTCTTATATATGTGGTGTTTATTGTTTTTATCTTTTTAAGTCCCTTGTAAAGTCCTCACTTTAAAATTTTTTTTTTTTTTAACCTTTTTTAATTACCTTAAGCTCGAGTCAGTTTTGTAGGCACTAATAAAAATTTTCAATAGATCATGATCAAATGCTTTTGGTTCCCTTATTACATAATGCTTTATATAATGTCGAACCTAGAAATCAAATCAAAATAAATCACTATTGTTCAAATCATAAGTTTTTTTATTGTCTGAAAGTCACTTATTGTCTTCCGATTAAAGAAGGTACAGTATGAAGTAAGGGACCGATCTGTCCATCCCCGACAACTTATATTGAATTTACTTGGATCAAAATCATATATGAATATAATATTCAACCATATTTTAATGTGAGATTAATCCATTTATTACTTTTTTCTTTCAAATCTTTCATAAGTTTTTTATCCCCTCCATGTGCTTAAATTGGGATTGCCCCTGATATGTTCTGTTCAATTTCTTTCCACCTTGCTTGATAATCCGGATTACACCAACAAATTATCTGGACTGCTATGTAGTAGTCATTAAAACAGGGCAGAGTGAGACCCCTTTCCTTCCCCAATTGGAGTGTTTGGAAATGTATCCTGTTTTTTTTTTCCCCTGCTAATTTGTTTTGTGATATTAATCTACACCTCCGGGGTCCAGGTTTGATTCCCGCCTCTGCGTGCATGGAGTTTGCATGTTCTCTCTGTGTGTGAGTGTGTGTACAGTATGTGTGAGTGCCCTGTGATGGACTGGCACCCTGTCCAGGGTGTACTTCGCCTCATGCCCCCTGGCATAGGCTCCAGGCCCCCGCATCAGTGAATACAGGATAATGAGGTATAGACGATGAGTGATGAGTGAGATGATTAATCGATTCCATTCATTAAATAGCCTACCTTTTAATTAAATTGGAATGGTCTGGAATAAGTATAATACTGAAGGCAAAATATACATTTTAATAGACTCAATTCGAGATTCAAAGCGTAAAAGTTACATCTCTTTATATCTTTTGGTTTAGCTGAATAAATTTCACATTTGTTAATTATTTTGGAATATTTGTTCTTAGATAATTATATATTATTTATATCCCAATATAAGATTAGATCTAATAGTCTGACTAGGTCTATAATTAAAGCCTAATATTTGGGTCTGAGAAATATTTAGTTTATAACCTAATATGGACCTAAATGAGTCAAAGAGTGATAACAATTTAGGGATAGTGCTTTTTGGATTTGACAGGTAAATTAAAATATCATCTGCAAATAAAGATTCTTCAAGATGTTCTTTTTTTTTTGTTTTTTAATACCTGTAATATTGTTACTTTAGTGATACTCTGGCTTAATGTTTTAATGAATATTGCAAATAATAAGGGACTCAATGGACAAACTTGTCTCTTACCTCTATCTAGTTCAAAAGAATTTAATATGCCTCCATTTACTTTTATTTTTGCTGTTGGCCCATAATATAAAACGTTTGAAACATTTTTACAAAAGTCTGATGGAATCCAAATGTTTGTAGCACTTTATATAGAAACTTCCAATTAACTCTATCGAATGCATTTTTTGCATCAAGGCTTATTAATATTGATTGGAATTAATTAATTAATTAATTTTTATTTATTTTATTCCCCCCCCCAATTTTCTCCCTAATTTAGTCGTGTCCAATTCCTCCCCGTCACTAGGGGGCTCCACATTAAGGCTACTACTACCACTCAGTCGGGAGGGCCGAAGACTATCACGTGTTTCCTCCATACCACGTGACGCCAGCCGACCGCATCTTTTCGAACTGCTCACTCACGCACGGTTGGGGGCGGCGTAACACACTCGGAGGACAGCGCAATCCGCTCCTTCCGCTTACGCGAGCTCACAGACGCCCCTGATTGGCTGTAGAGTCGTGATTAATGTGGGAGCACGAAGTACCTTTCATCCCTCCCCTCTGAGAGGGAATGGCATCACATTACATTACATTACATCACATCACATTACAGCATCACCCGGGAACTGATCCAGCAATCTCCGGATGATAGGGCGAGCACTTTACCACTTTAACGTTCTGCAGATGCTATTTTGTGCCTGTCTTCGCTGGATAAAACCTGTTTGATCTAAACTTATTTGGGGAGGATTACTTTAATTCGTTTTGCCAAAATGTTCGTAAATATTTTGTAGTCTTGATTATTATCGGATCCTAACTTTCACATTCAAGCTCATCCTTTCCTTCCATACGTAACACTGAGATTAAGCGCTTCAAGGGGGATTCTGCCCGTTCATAATTGTATGCGTCTTTCAGTCTAGGTATTAATACATTCTTCATTTCTTCATACCACTCCATCCGGTCTCTCCACTTTATTGGTTTTTAATGTTAATTTGGCTTTTTTACTTCTTATTCCGAAATATCTTTGCTTAATATTTTGTTCATCTGTTGCTTTAGGTATTTTAATCATTTGGCCGATTCGCCCCCCTGGTTCCTAATGTCTATGTTCTAGAAAAGTGTATTTCTTCTTTATATCATCACTGTAAATTTAATTTAATTCCTTCTTTTTTTTAATCTATTTCTCTTTTTATTCCTTGGTTTACCTTCTTTTTGTGTATATTTTCAAACTTTTTAAACTCTATTTGTATTTCTTGTATTTTTTAGGTTAGAAAAATATCCTATAATTTTTCCTCTCAGAACGGCTTTGCATGCATCCCATAGAGTTAATTGAGAAACTTCCCCATTGGCATTTAATTCAAAATATACTTTAAAATCCATCTTTATTTGTTTCACAAATGTGAAAAAACAAATAAAGATTATAGTAATATAATATAATAAACTGTATACAATTATTATAATTTCTAAAAAAAAATTCAGACACAGTTACTCAGTACTTGAGAGTCTTTTCACCGAATACTTTTTTACTCTTACTTGAGTAATATTTTGGATGCCTACTTTTTACGTCTATTTGAGTAATATTATTTTAAAGTACAGCTACTCTTACTTGAGTACATTTTTTGGCTACTCTACCCACCTCTGGTCATAGTCCACATTTACCTTTTTCTAGAGATGTTCCGATACCATTTTTCCCCTCCCGATACCGATTCCGATACTTGGGCTCAGGGTATCGGCCGATACCGA
>JAQMYL010000033.1:6983448-7003047 GCA_030014365.1 Clarias pachynema | reverse complement strand
ACACACACACACACACACACACACAGACCCCTCCTACTTTTGCCTTCACAGACACACACACACTCTTTCTCTCTGCTTGTGACAGAGCAGAAACACTGCTCTGTCGCGATTCTTATCAAAGGTAAAGTGCAGGTTTATTTGTTTTATTTTTACTTAATATTTTGTGTTAATTATTTTTACGTATTTATTTTTTGGGCTGTCAAACGTATAATTTAAGTTTCTATTCTTTCTTATTAGAAAATTCGATTTGGTTTACGAGTGTTTTGGAATATGAGCCCGCTTTTTTGGGGGGGTAAAGTCTCTTTTTGTTTTTTTTTGTCTTTGTTTTTATGACTTGTCCATGGTGCTGCAGGATAGTCAAATAGACTGAGAGAGACAGAGAGACAGAGACCACTTCAACCACTGTGTGGTCAGTTTTGCTGTGTGCTTTCGGTCATTGTAAGTTAAACCTTTTTCCCATTGCCAACTTTCTGGAAAAGGACAGCAGATTTTCCTCAAGAATTTGAAGTATGTTGCCCCATCCAATTTTTCTTCTATCCTGGTAGAGAAACACTCCCATAACAGAATATTACCACCTCCATGCTTTACTGTAAAAATGGAGTTTACGCCAGACATATTGTTTGGTGTTGAGGCCAATTAATGAAATTTTAGTCTCATGTGACCATAACACCTTTTTACATGTGGCCACAGAATGACTGGCTCAGTCATTACTGGCTTTTTTCTTAAAATCTACCCATACAAGCCACATTTGTGGAGAATTCATGATATTGTTATCACATGCACACAATAACCACTCTGTCATAAATTCCTGCAACTGCTTCAGAGCTGCTGTAAGTCTCTTGGTAGCCTCTGTGACCAGCTTCCTTCTTGCTCTTTCATTCAAAGTCCTGATCCGGGGAGGGTCTGTGTTGTACCAAATACAGTATCTATAAAAATAAATGAAAAAAATCTTCCAATAGACTTAGCAGTGATAAAGCTTTTGAAATTTGTTGTATCCATTTCCAGACTTGTGCCTGTGCACAACTTTATCCCAGAGATCTTTTGATGGTTGATTGTTTACTTCAGTTGCACTACCTGGGACTGAAATGGTCCAGGAAAGCTCTTTGTGAAAGTTGAAAAGTCAAAAGGCTTTGTTGAAATGGCATTGAGAAGCTGATTAATGTCACCTGCAACAAAATGTGCAAATAAAATTGGGTGATTCCTTTCTATACTCATGTATGTACATGTATGCAGCAAGAGTGCAAATATGTAATCAAATGAGCTAGAAAATAAGAATAAGTAAGCCTGGGTTTTTTATTCCAGAGTGGATGGGTGTGCCAGCTGGAAGGGTTCTTGGACTTTGAACTGAGCACAAGATGAACATGAGGAAATGAACGTGTGAACTGTATATCAAACAGCATGTTGGGCCATGACAGTTTGCTCTGAAAATGTTGCCATTTGAAATTGTTTTACACAGCCAATGGCACAGGCATGGACTGTCCCTTCTATATGACTAAAGCATTCCTGTATTGCCATCGTCATTATGGGTCGACACTGGAACATTGATACAGCTTATAATAATAAAATTGTAAATATTAGGCATAAAATTGAGGCTTTGAAACCAGACAATGTAATTGATGCAGATGTTAAACTAACCAGGTCGAATCAGAACCTAGAATACCTTACTCCCCTTGAAGAGAATAAACTAATTTCACTCATCTCTTCTGCAAATTTATCAACCTGTATAATAGATCCTATACCGACACATTTTCTCAAACAGATAGTGCCAAAAATAACAGAACCCCACTCGTTAAAGTAGTAAATGACCTCCTATTGGCCTCTGATCAGGGTTGTGTACTGTATCTATGCTTGGATTACTCGACCTCAGTGCAGCTTTTGACACCATTGATAATAGAATTGTCCTTCACAGATTAGAAAATGTGGTAGGGATTAAAGGAACAGCCCTCTCCTGGCTCAGATCCTTTGACTGATCGTTAGCAGAATGTAGATTTAAATGGTGATTATTCTGCATGTTCTCTAGTGGAGTTTAGTGTTCCACAGGGTTCAGTTTTTGGCCCACTGCTTTTCTCCCTTTACATGCTTCCTTAGGGCAACATATTACATAAGCATGGTATTAGTTTCCACTGTTATGCTGATGACACACAGTTATACTGTATGTCTCAGCAAAACCAGATGAGAAAAACCAGCTTGCTAAAGTTGAGCAATGCGTAAAGGATATAAGAGACTGGATGCTAATTAACATCCTTCTGCTTAATCCTGATAAGACAGAAATTCTAGTCATAGGACCGCATGCAGCTAGATAAATAAATCTGAATGCAGCAAATAAATCTGAATTGAATTGAATTGATCAGGTTGAGCCTTCTACTCAATGCAAGGGATTCCCCTTTTTTGATCAATGAAGTGTCATGCCAATCAATACAGGTTGTATTACTACTTCTTCAGTGTATAACTCCATGGTTTTAGTAAATGAAAGTGAAAAGATGTGGCTTTGTGTGGGTGTGTTTCTTGCCCTAAGCTCAATGTTAAAGTCATAGGGCCAGTGGCAAGGTAGGATACTGTCTTTTGCTTTCCTCCTTGATCCCTACCTGAAATTTCTACCTAGAAATCATTTTGGGGATTTTTAATGAAGTTGAGACAGCTTAGTTGTTCATATTCCACACTAGTCAGCAACTACAGTAGCATGGGTTTATTAGTGTTTAGAAGTCTACAGTGGGCATTTTGAAAAAATGTAACTACTGTAGACTGGAAGAATGCAGAACAAGTCCAATGATACTTGATTATCACAACAGGAAAGCTTGGTCCACCAAGCATTGGTTCATCCCATGGCACCTGGCCATTTTTGTGCATTAGCTCATTCCATCCAGTCCTAGGGCTACAGAAGTAAAATTCCAGTGCAAATTCCAGTGCACTTCAGTGCCGCTTTATAACTTTTAGAAGTTGCTTCCCAGGTTCTTTTCTCTTCTTTAGCATGATCAATGACTCAATTGCACAGTTTTGTACAATAGTAATGAGGTAATATGATTTCCTCCAGGACAACATACTGGGGTTTCTTAAGTTACCATTTTCCCCCATTACCATGTTGAATAAATAATTCACACAACCTACCTTTTATGATTTCTTCAGATATTTTGGAAGAACACAAATAAATAACCATAATATTTATAACTATATAAAAATCCTAATGCCATGTAAGCTAACAACTTTGCAACACAGGTTTACAAACAATGTATTATTATTATTATTATTATTATTATTATTATTATTATTATTACAACAAACATAACAGTACTATATTATACTTAAATAATATCACATTAGCATTTATCTGGCTGTTGTCCTTTTCCTTTCCTAATTTTTTCCTAAGCTTGGCACCTAATGGCTTTGACCTTTGACCTTTTCTCATTAAATTAAGAGTCAAGAATAAACTATTTCACCTTAGGTATGTATAGACAGGTTATATATTATTATCAGCAATTATTGTTCTCACAACAGAAGAATGAAATATGCCTGGGAATTTATAAAATAAAGGATGCCTATATATTTACAGTAAAATGAAAGAACTGTGGGTTATTGACAACTGGTATGACAACAGCTTTTGATCTTCTACAGGGAGCGAAGATCTTCACCAAACTTTACAGAATGCAATTTTGTAAGGATTTTGGAGGGAGATGAATGGAAACTACTTTCAACACCCCAAAAGGCCAATTTGACTACAGAACTTAGTGGTTACTACTGTATAAATAAATGCCTCAACAGCATATCAAGCATCAGTCAATTGCATCCTAAAAGAGTTTATTAACATGTTTGTCTGTGTACCTTGACCACATGTTGATCCTTTTGTGAACAAGCACAAGAACCACATACATCAAGCGTTATTAGGAAATTATTTGTAAAAGCAGAGGAATGTCTATTTCACAGCTACTGTATAGAAAATTACATAGTCTCCAATCTCAATTTCATCATCTCCCTTCCAAGATTCAGATGGACCTCATCAGGTTAATAGGCAGCCCACTCATCTTGACAGGAACTTCAAGGCTTCCTAGGGTTCACCAATTTCTACAGGTCAGTTTCGTCCCCTCTTACTGTATCACCTTAATCTCTACTAAAATACAATTTCCTTAAAACAACCAAATTTTTCACTAACCTCAAATGTCTATTCAGTTTACAGAAATAGAGGCTTTGAGTGTCCTTTGCTTCGCATTGTGGCTCACAAGAGTGTGCTCTTTGAGTTAAAAAGAAAGTACAAAGAAGTACCGGCTTTGACCCTTGCTTTTCTCCACAGCTCAGAAGATTGTGGCCTTAACTTTGATCCTGTGCATGTTCCACAAACTCCACAAGTGATGTTGATGTGAAGCAATGTAAGCAAAGTAAAGAAATGTATGTTTTAGTAAACAAATGTAAAATTCAATTTATCTATTTTATACAGGTCATTTTTTTTTTCATTATCTGATCTTCCTCCAAGTACATAATAAGGCACTTCAGCAGACACTTATTTCTTCCATTCACCTGAAGGCTCTAGGGCACGTACATGCATAAACACACAAACACACTTCAAGTGGTGCGCACCTACTCACATCCCTCCAGTAAGACATAGGTTCATGCTTTACTGGGACTAGCAGATTAGTACTGTTGTTTTGTCCCTTATTTCTTTTCTATGGCAGCACCCCTTTCAGATTGACTCAGGAAAGGCCAGCCAAAGAAAGCTCAGTGAAACACAGAAACAGGAAGGCCATTCCATGCTGTGTGCTTTTTCTCCTGTTTGAGCATGGAGTTGGCAGATGGTAAGAGGCACTGGCTGTAGACCACCATCACAATTTAAATAAAAGAGCACTTTTATCCTGATCTCTCATCCCATCTGCGTTCTGGCTTTACACTCATTGCACACTGCACAGTAATGGACACTCATGGACATTACTCATGCGCAGTTGCACATACCCCGGACATTCATGGACATTGTACATTTGCACATTCATGCACATTTGCACTTTTGCACATTGCAGATTATGGACATTTATGGACCATGGACATTACACACACATGCACATTTGCACACTACCTGGACATTTCCACTTATTTCTATTTAAATTCATCTTTATATTTTTTTTCTCATTATATAGATAAGTTTTTTTTATATTTCTTATATATTTTAAAAAATATATTTTTTATATTTTGTTCAATTTATTTCTTGTTAATTGTTTTTACATTTTTAAGGTCACAGGCGGTCGTTTAAGCATTTCACTGCATATTGTACTGTGTATGACTGTGTATGTGACAAATAAAATTTTAATTGACGAATTGACATTGACATATATTCCAGACTATCACCTGTTTGGTGTCATCACTCTAGCCCGCCCCTCTGTGATTCTGCCTAATGCACCACCATGCGAACCGCTGCCACTTATCTGCATGCATGGTGATCAGCAGGAGGTTCTGGCAGCACACACTGTAGTCGAAAACCACAAGGGTAAATTACATTTTAAAAGCTGGAATCATTCGTGATATGCCTGTCCCTATAATTCTAGGTCTGGTTTGTTTACAGTAAAGAGGAACCATGCGGCAAGAAAGTGTGTGTCGGTGCAGGTGGCAAAGATCTGCATCTACTGTACACACCAGGCTAATGATACCTCTAATCCATTTATCTTGCTGTTTCAGCAGGTGAAGAATTACTGTAGCTTGAGATCGTGGGTGAAGCCAATCATGGCAGCCCCAGCCTCCCTCTTACTTCCTGGTGTGGAACGGCTTGTTATCCTACCCCACGTTGAGGTAGTGCCACAAGCCAAAGTGGACACATTCATTCACCTGGCACATTCCACACCTTTCAGAGGACACCTGGGGGCCAACAACACAATTGAGAAATTTGTGATTGCTTCCTCTGGCCGGGACTGCACATGGAGGTGAAAAACATCTGCCAGTGCTGCCCTGACTGCCAGAAGACAGCACCCAAACCTGCCAGAACCTCTTATTTAACTCACACACTTTACTGAATTCATCTATATGATTTCCCACTGTCTCTGCTACTGCATTTTGTAGCATTTATCTTCATGGTATCATTAGGATTTAAGACCTGCAACTTGGCTGGCCTCCTCATTGCCATTGCAGCCCAGCCAAATAAATATAGAAAAAATCAAGGATAATTGTACTGCAAGTATTGGTTGTCCAAATGATCATCTATAACCTGTATTTAATTAATTTTTACAAATTAAATCAAACATTCAGTGTAGCACAACTTACCACACAACAGCTGCCAGAGGACTTTTCCCTAAGAAAAGAAGCTTCTGCAGTGATTCAGACACATACTAGAGAAACTGCAGGCCCCATTTTGCCTAACCTTCAGTGAGTACCCACAGGTTTCTCTACCTGACCCCACCCCTGCATTTTCACATTAGGGACCAGAACCCTAATCAGCCTTTGATCAGTGTGAACACAAACGTACTGGGCTCAGTCTACTGTTTGATGACATTCGCACAGCCAAAATAAACTAATGCTGCAACTCACACACACGAGCACCGCTCATGTGTCCAACAGATTTGCTCTTGATTATGCATGCAGCAGGCAAGACAAAAAAACAAAGTAATTTACAAAACAAAGAGAGTTTATCTAAATAAATAAAAAACATTTACAAACTCAGCAAAAAATGAAAAAAATAAATAAATAAATGTTTGCCCCCATTAAACAAGTAGATAAAACACTAAACAGAGGCAATATAAATGTGAATCAGAATGAAAAATATATATAGTCAGACGGGTAAATTAAAGGCAAACAAAAATTAACAATAAACAAATAAACAAATCATATGACAAACAAAGTTTAATATAAATTTTTTTTTACAAAAAATATTCCCCTTGAAAAGACAGATTACACCAAAAATAAAAAATAAAACCTTTTAAAAATTACTCAATTCTTCCCTCAGCATTGGCTTTGTTTTTTTTTTTTTAACTAGGAGTTTCAATTAAACACAAGATCAAAAAACTTGGCCTTGATCTACTTTATTTTAGCTGTCCAAATGTAGGTCAATTTAAAATTGTGTATGTGTACAGTATGTATCAGCCAGGATTTGGGCACTGGTTAAAGTTAGCACTGCTTAAAGTGGTAAATGAACTGCTATTGGCATCTAATCAGGGTTGCCTCCTTGCTTGTGTTGTTTCAGCTTAGTGCAGCTTTTGGCACCATTTATCAAAGAGGACTATTCCACTTAAAAAAAAAGAAGCATAAAATACAGTGCCACGAAAAAGTATTTGCCCCCTTCCGTTTTTTTTTGTGCATATTTATCACATTTAAATGCTTCAGATCATCGAACAAGTAAATACATAATGCAGTTTTTAAATGATGACTTTTAAGAATCGTAATTTATTAAGAAAAAAAGCTGTCCAAACTCACCTGACCCCATGTGAAAAGTTTACATTGTGTGTCCTGTTACATTTGGCATAACACTAACTTAGCATTTCATAAAAAAAGAACATCATACCAACCGTCAAACAAGATAGTTTCAGGATCTGAACTTTGCAGCTTTAGAACCTGGACAACTTGCCACAATTGAGGAAACCATGAATTCTGCACTCATGAATCCTGATTTAAAAAAGAGGAGAATGTCCGGCCATTAGTTCATGACCTCAAGCTGAAGCACACTTGGCTTATGCAGCAGGACAATGATCCAAAACACACCAGCAAGATATCTGGCTCAAAAAAAAAAAAAAAGATTTTGAGTGGTGTAGTTAAAGTCCGAACTTAAATCCAATTGAGCTGCTGTACCGTGACTTTAAACAGGTTAAACCCTCCAATGCGGCTAAATCAATACAATTCTTAAAGGTGAGTGGGCCAAATCTCCACCACAGTGATGTGAAAGACTCATTCCCAGTTATCGCAAATTGCAGGATTGTCCAATCAGTTATTACTGTAGGTTTAGGGAGCAAATACTTTTTTTTACATAGGGCCAGGCAGGTTTGGACAACTATTTTCCCTTCAATAATTGAAATCATCATTTAAAACTGCATTTTATATTTACTCAGGTTATCTTTGTGAAATATTAAAATTAGTTTGATGATCTGAATCACTTAAATGTGACAAAAAACACAATAAAAAAACCAGGAAGGGGCAAATTTTTCACTGCTCTCTATACAGTATGTGATTATAGAAATAGTTTTGCTACTGTATGATGGCTTTAACTGCACTCACTGCATTCAATTTTAGGACTCAAATTGCAGTAAAAGGTTTGTAGATTTTACCAATAATAATTGGTAACCTAAATGAAGCAAACAATGTTAACTAAATTACCTTTTCTGTTATACAGTTGCTCTTTTAACCATAACATTATAACAGTTATTGATTTATTTTTGGTATTTTTCTAGCAAGACCCAAATGAGGGAAGTAGAGTTTCTTATTTTTACCTACTTCTTCTTCTTCTTCTTCTTCTTCTTTTTTTTAATCTTATGTCATTTTGTCACCTCTACAGTAGCTTGCTAATTATGCACAAACTGTTCAAGCCATGATCTATTTATTTTTACAGGTTTTTTTAATATTCAGATTTTTTTCTTCTGTAAAGCTGTTTTATGACAAAATCCATTGTTAAAAGCACTATACAAATAAAACTGAACAGGATTGAGAACAAGAGAGAGGGCAGAGACGTATGTATGATAATGTGGAGGAAAGTGATTAAAGAAAGAAAAAAGTAATCACAGTCATCATCCTGTCTCCATCCTTCATCAACCCAAATCAAGTATTATTAATATTATCACTAAAGAAATATGAAAAAATAAGGAAAGTAATTATTGTGATATCACTTTTTAATGCTGTCCAGAACATTTTTTTTTTACAGCCAGCACTATATGACCAATAAATGAGTGACTGTTCATGGAGACAAATTAACTATGGCTTTTTTTAACATGACATTGGAACACTTCTGAGGGATTTTTTGCCAATGAATTGCTTATTTACTTTTTGAGTAAAGAAAAAACAAACATAGTACACTACATAGTCCCAAGATGCACTGCGTTTTCTATCACCTTTCCATCATACTGTACGTCCTTTTAGTTCAGAAATGTAGTCAATCATAGAATTTTCTGTAGTTTACGCTACAGTACTTCTTGTGTGGGATCAAACAAGAGTCATCTACCATGTGCTGGCACAATTTGGCCCTCTTGAAGTAGCTCAGCTCTCCCCCGACTCTTCCTATTTACAACACATCTTTTGAGTTCAACTAGAACTCAAATGAATTAGAAATTTTTATTTTCATTTGCCTCTGATACAGTATATCATTGAATGTACTGTATACTATCTAATATGTTTTAATGTATCCAACACCCTGCTAATGTAAAGTTGAACTTTTTTATTTTCTGTGTTACAAAATTGTTTTCTGTTCCTGTGTGTTCTTTAGAGGGTGAGTATCAGATGACATCGGACAGTTTGCTGGAGGCGGATTTTAGCCTGTGCCCTATGTCTCAGTACATATTACTTAAAGAACATGTTTCATCTACCCTTTATTAAAAGGACATTTATTTCTACACTACCATGTGCTGTTTTATTTGAGTCCTTTTTTTGTTCTTTTTTTTTTTGCAGATGTCCTTCTCTGAAAGTCCTTTTCTACAACCACCATGTGGTTAGCAGATGTCTGTTCATTCAAACATGCTTGGTAACTGTGGTCAGGCGTGGGGAGAAAAGAGAGCCTCTTGCACTGTGAGATTTGGGCCTTGTATATATCATTGACACACTGATCCAGCAACCGTCCCTTCTTCAAAATTGTTCACACACACACAGACACACATTCTCATATGTTGTTTCATGGTGAACCCCTGTGTTTTGTTGGTCATTGCCCATTTCCTTCCCACAGTGTGTGCTAGTTTTGAGGATTTGTGCTCCAGATTTCTACTAAGCCTTTGTGGTTATATTTGAAGAAGAGGAAATGAGACTGTGAGCTTGAAATGGCTGGTGAGCTTGATGCTTTATGTTGAGGTTGGGGTGGAGCACCGAAGTTGGGGAGAAAAGTCAGTTACAACATTCCTAACCTCTTTGCAACCATGACACATCTATATATAAGTCTGCATCTGCCTGTCCACAATCCAATCAACTTTACAAGTTAACTCTGAGAGGATATTTGCATTCATCGTGAGGCATCTGGAGATTGTGCCAGCTCCAGTAGACAAAAGCCAACCCTCCGAGGATCCTTAGGCATCCAGAGAAGTACCACCTCCAGCTGGATTTTGCTTTGTGATGGTTTGGAGCTACACATGCTGCTCCTGAGCTCCCAGTGAGCCAGACTCCCTCTGCATCTGTCCGACTCATCCTGGTGCCATCCTGGCGTTGAACTGGACTCCACTTAGACATACTCCACTAGACAACTTAGACATTTTCTGTTATATTAAACTTCCAGCTGCCTAAAACCCAATGTATCTTCATAAAATTCATATGACCCAAATGAGGATGGGTTCCCTGTTGAGTCTGGTTCCTCTCAATGTTTCTTCCTATTGCCCTAATCTCAGGGACTTTTTCCTTGCCACCGTTGCTGTCGCGCTTGGCTTGCTCATCAGGGACTATCTAATCATTATGAACTATACACATTTTTCTTCCTCTTACACATTTCCATCATTTTCTTTTAATTTTCTTTTAATTTTGTGAAGCTGCTTTGAGACAATGATCATTGTTAAAAGTGCTATATAAATAAAATTGAATTGAATTGAAAAAAGAAATCTTCCTGTTATCGCTGTCACAATGTACATTCAGTGGTTAGGGTTAGGGAATATTTCTATATATTTACTGAAAGAAATCTATCCACATTAATCATTACATTGATTGGCGATTGCGAGCAAACTCTGATGATTCATTCCACAACCCAAAAATATTAATGTAAAAACAATTAATACAAAATATAAAGTAAAAATAAAATAAATTAACCTCCACTTTACCTTTGAAAAGAATCCAGACAGAGCAATGAGGAGAGCAGGAGGGAGAGGGCTACTGTGTAGGACGAATTTCCTACGTGTACACACAAACACACGTACACGCTAATGAAAACACTGCACTTCTTTAAAAAGGAACCTCTCTAATGACACTCGCGCACACACACTAACAGAAACAATGCTTTCTGACAGAGAAAGATTCTGGATATTTGTAAGAATTTAAATGGGAATGTTGAAAATAAAGTTAGATAGTATGCAAGATATTGCGAGCGTAAAAAGACGAGAAAGTGAAAGGTGAGGAGGAAGGAAGAAGGCACATGGTAGTTGTGGAATGATGCAGGAGCAGTAACTGAAAATGTTGGTTAATAAAACACTGAGTTTGGAGCGCAGAAATCTTGTCTGAAAGTCAGAAGAGTCAGAAATCTTGACTCTTCTATCCAGTGGCCATGACAGACACAGACAATAGCCAAGAACCCGCAGATACAGTAATATTCGGTAAGCATGGACACAGAGACGCGCAAGAACTGAATATTACATATTTAACAAGAAACCTCTGTAATGACACTTGCTTTTGCTTGACGCGAGCGCACACACACGTGGTCACAGTGTTATAATAAACAGTACATACGCGCACTGATGTTGACTATACGAGTGACGCACGTGCACTCAGACTGAGCATGGGAGATGATTACACATAATCCCACAACACGTGGGAGAGAAGAACCACTGGCTCAGTTGTGATCACGTGATGCTCTGCAGATAAACGCATATACTGTACATACTACTTGAATATCAAGCCCTCGCTTGTTTATTTTAAATAAGTTAAAATGATTTTATTTTGATTCTTACATATTCACATTACATACAAACTTCCAAAATGTTCATTGTGTATAGCTGTTTTGTGACAATGACAATTGTTAAATAATATAAATAAAATGTATAAATTAAATATAATATAAATAAAATTTAATTTAATTGAATTTAATTGAATTAAAAAAAAAATTAGCTCGTCTTGCAAAACGCTCATAGACCAAGTTACTTACAAATCAAGGGTCGACTGTATAATTATAATTGGTGGTGGGTGGTGGGTAAATGCACATGCAAAGAAGTAGAAAACATAAGGGTCTTTTTTAAAATAGCTTAGAAATTCTGTTAGGGAATTCTGCTACAACAGAAAGTAGCGGACCATTTCTGAACATTAGCTTTCATTTAGTAAAGTAGAACACAATGGAGGAAATCCTATTACAAGCAATTCTTGTTTCCATTTGAGCAAAACAGAAATACTTGTAGTGTTTACCTTGCGTTTACCTCAGCAACTATACCAACACTGGATGGTTTTCTGTGCTGTGTGTCATTACAAGTTTCACTACACTGAAACAGGAGTAGGCTCTTGAGTGCTTAAAATGTGACCTTTTTTTTTGTTGCTACCACACCCTGTTTGCATGTGCAGAAAAGAATCTCAACTGCGGTTCTGTTCCTACGCCAAACCAAATCTCAGCATCACAGTCCCTCTAGTTGTTTTGCACATCTAAATTAGTATTTATGTTGGAATTTTAAATTGCAAGTTGGGCTGGCAAATCAAGAAGTGTGGTGAACTTGGGTCTGTCAAAGCTGCCCTCAAACTATAACCTTCATGTAACTATTAATATCCTTTCCAGACACCATGATTTCGAATGATTCATAACACAGCTAAAGCACTAAACATTTAACTAAGTATAATAAAGAAACTGTGTGTGTGTGTGTGTGTGTGTTCCTGTGATAAAATGCAGCATGTTTCATACAAGTAAGAGATTTTGTATTAAGCTTGGATTTCACTTTCTCAGTTCCAAACAAAAGATTTGATCCAGCAAAAGATTTGATCCCAAAAGGCATGTCTTTCCCTTCTCCACAATGCATTAAATTACAAGGAAATCCACAGCGAGGGAGTGGGGGAGATGTTGATTCTCCCACATATGTGCTGGCGTTGTGCCTTTTAAGCAATGGTTGTACTCAGTCAGTCTGTCTTCTATTCTTTCTTCTTTTCCAATCCCCACCCCCATTTTCCTGTCTCCACTCTATTCTAGTTGACTTTCAAATACACATCTGACCAGTTTTTAGGGTACACTACACTATAAGGAAACAGATCAGAAATGTTGACTGAAGAATATTGTATAAAGGTTATAAACCCTGTTTAAGCTAAATACTCTTATAGCTTATTAAACTTAAACCTTAGTTTAATAAGATTAAGATTAAAACTTCAAAAAATAGTGTTGAGTGTTTCAGTCTTTCGTTAATTTTTGAAAGCTCAATCCCACACAAAAAAAGCATGTCTCAGCTTTGTGGGTATCAAATAACTGAAAGTGGGTGGACAGTGCATGGAAAAAATGGGGTGCAGTATCAGACCATCTCAGCTTTGTTTTGTTGGAAGAAATCTGCTTAGCTGTTGCTGGTGTCCAGGGAAAGAAGAAGTATACACACATCTGAAATCTCCAATGCACTTTAGCCACCTACACAACCACGCAGCTTGAACAGCTTGAATTGATTATAGCTTTCCCATGATGTTTACCTCCATAGTTGTGGTTTTTGGGCTTTGGCAACTGCATGCAGTCACATGTGTGTTGTAAGTCCTGTATGCTCTCTTGTCAAGTCTACACGTAAATGTTCTCAATGTTCTTTATTTGAACTAATGTCAGATTAAAATATTCTCACTTTCTTTCAGAAAGAGATCCTAATGTTTTAATTTAAATTGCACCACAGTATCTTTTGCAGTGACCTCTGTAATGCCTCTGTAACAAATCCTTACTGCTGCAACATAGGCATTACAGAAGTCGTAAAAAGCACAATGGTACTATTCGAATTAAGAGGAGAAAAGATTTGTTTTTCAGATTGATTGGTCCACAGTGTCCCTTAATTGCAGATGTCATCTATCATCTTACCTTTGTTTTGGCTGCAAGAGATAATAAAGTTAAAGTAATCCAGCCGAGAGGTAATTTTGTAGTGATGTATTTCTTACATACTGTAGGTGTGTTACTTACGTAGGTTAGTAATTGACCTCATTAATACTCTTTTGGCTTAATTGGGGAAAAGAATTCCCAAAACAAAATCCCAAATAACTAAATCTAGTAGAAAGTATTCCCAGAAAGTTTACAAATCTAAAATAGGATGTTCAAAAAGCACATTTGCGTGTGGTGGTTAGGAGTCCACAAAGATAAAGTGTATGAACAAAGTCATCAAAACACATCACTCACAGTCAGTGTTATTAACTGTTGTTAGAATTATCACCACTGAATTAGATTTTTTTTCTGCATGAATAATGCAGGTGACCACGCAAGTCACTTCTGTCTCTTACAGTGGGTTTAGAAAAGAATTACCTCCCTTTAAAATAATCATATTTTGCTTCTTTGCAGCCAGAAATAAAGACAGACACAGTTTTTGTTTTATCCAGATTTATTTAAACAGTGCAACTTTTAATATCCAAGTTAAATATATAACATCCAACATGTCAGAAAATAAATAAATAAATAAATAAAACAGAATCACTGATTCGAAAAAGGATTAACCCCATCCTAAAAATGACTTAACTCAATCAGGTGAAGCTAGCTAGGAGAAGGTGAATCACCTTCTCAATGGCACACAAAGCTTTGCACATCCATCCATCTACAAATCTAGGAACCAACCAGGGAGCGCCAATGGTGACCATTGTATTTATTTTGCACATCCAGACTGCAATACAGTATTTGCTTTCTCGTCCTGTGAACTGCCCAAGTTCACAAGACAAGTGCTGAACTGTTGAAATTGAGTTAAAATTGATGTATATGGATCCATATGGATCCAATGATTATGTAATTGGCAGATGTATCTTCAAAATGGCACTTTTAAAGCTAGCTAGCTAGCTAGCTAGATAGATAGCTACAGTACTGTAGATCTCAGCATGGTGTTCAGTGTGTATCCTCTTGGTACTTGACTACAAAGGTAGTTTCTGTCCGTCTGTCTTTATTGTTGTATTTGGTACTACAGAAACACTTTGTAGTCAAGTACCAAGAGGATACACACTGAACACCATGCTGAGATGCACGCTAAAAATAAATCAGTTAAGAGTCAAAAGAGAAGTCTCAAGAAGCTCTGTAAGGCTCTTGCAACACTCGAAATGCAAGTACACAAAAGCTGCCTCCTTATCTTTGAGCTGCTGAAATGTGCAGACAGAAAGATAGTTTATGATGATGTGCATACAGTGACATACAAGACGGATAGTCATGTCAATGACATAGATAGCACTGGATTTTCTGGAATGGGTTATTGATATCAGTGGCATCTGACACTCTATAGATGATTGCCATTTCTACAGTATGTTAATTTCATTTTATTGTTATTATCGGTTAAGCAAGAAAATGTTGTAAGAACATACGGTAAGTTACAGAGACAAGGTATCATACTGTATGATCTCTGATATAATTGGATTTTGATGCTTTTGCATACACTAGTCCTTGTACTGGTGGGACGGTGGCTTAGTGGTTGGTATTGTTGCCTGACCCCTTCAGGGTCCAGGTTTGATTCCCGCCCAGGGGTCATGTTCTCTTGTGTTTGGTGGGTTATTACAGTTTCCTCCCACAGGCTAAAGACATGTGTTCCCAAATTACCCCATAGTGTGTGTCCTGCGATGGATTGGCCCTCCGTACAGGGTGTACCCTGCCTCGTGCCCTAAGCCTGGGATAGGCTCCAGGACCTTCCTGATACTATATACAGGATGAAGGCATATAGATGATGAGTGAGTAACTGAGTGGTCCTTGTACTCATTTTTTTTTCCTCGAAACATTCTGCTTACTTATCCACTTCTGTCTTATATTGCTTTATTCTGCTTAAGTTGTAACTGCTTGCATATAAAGTAAATAAAAGAGCTATCTTGACTTGCGAGTCTAGAACCACAACTGCTGTGTCTCAGAGGCATCCTTTTGAGTGTGGGAGAGATGAATTATCCTCTTGCTTATCTTTACCGAATTTGATGCTGAGAGTGAGTTGCCCTAGACAGTAAATATTCCTTATTGGGACGAACATTTATTACAGGCAGGAGCACAAATGTACAATAAAAGTTTCAATAGTTACAAAAATGAAAATTACATCCACCCATTTTCAGGATATTAGCTGATATGAATCAAGGGGTAGAATTAATAATCTTAGCTTGAGGCAACCATATTATTGTAAGAGCATACTCCTTTTGGAAACTTAACCAGGTTTTTTTTTCTTTTTTTGTTTTGCCTACAGTAGATTCCAAAATAAGCAGTGAACAAAAGGTCTCTGTCTGGTCAGTGTTTATCTTGGATGAACTTATTTTTTTAAGAGCTCAAATCCCAAACAAGGAATTTTTGTTTTTTGCTAGTTCCTCAACTAAGCCTTTAGAGAGTCGTATTTCACTTTCTGGAAGGTTGTCTTTAACAATGCTCACTCTGGACAAACACACAGCAGAAGTTGCCACCTATGCCCTCAGCAAAAAATATAAAACAAAATATAATTGTGCTTTTTTAAATTACATACCTCTTCATTTTTGGCAGTGACACCAATAATTTTGTTTTGAGTACAGTATTTCCACAAACATTCGAAAAGAAAAACTCGGCAAAACCAAAAACAAATCAGGCTCATCATGCTGTACCATCCCAGAGCACATCTGGTGTAGCAAATCTCTTTTACGCTGTTTTTCACTTTGCATGTCCTTTGACTTTTGTATGTGCTTTTTCGCAGTGTTTTTCTTTTCGCATGTTCTTTGACCTTTTTAAGTATTTTTTTTGTATTTATAGCATTTTTATATCTGAATGTTTTTTTACTTTTGTGTTTTTGCATTTACGATGCATTTCCATAATGTTCGTGCCTTCACTTTTTGTAGCTGCTTTGTCCCTAGGAGCCACCATAGGCTGGGGTAGGTTGAGAGCCTTACAACTCTATATCACAAATTCCCCTGAAGGTGCCACTGTGTTCTAGCAATTTTAACTGTCAAGCTTTTAAAAATTGAAAAAGCTTATAATCTAATAATTATGTTGACACATGTAAGCTAACCACGAGACCAAGTCCAAACATCTAGTTTGATACTTGTTTTTGACAAAGATGTTTGGACTTGGTATGATGCAAATAATTAGCTAGTCTTTTTAGTATAATTTGTCATTTTGCTTGAATTGTCTTGATAGCTTCATCTTTTAAAGGATATTCAGAGTTTAAAAGCCAACACTTTCTGATAAGTAAAAAATTTGAAACAAGGCAATCTGCCAAAGCCCCTTCAAATCCAGGATATGAAATCACCTAAGCAAGCAGCTTGTCAACAGAAAGTTCTGGATGCACATGCAATTTTTCTTTTGTTTAAAAATATTCAGCACAGATCTAGACAGCCTTGTATTTTTTGGAAACAAGCATCTGTTTGGACATAAATGCTGTGACTCTGTTACTCCAGCATATTTCTCAATTCCTCCTGAATCAGCTATGTTTTGTGTTCAGTTGGCTGCACACAACCACGTCCGGGGTGAGTCTCCATGTGGTTTCCTATGAGGTTGGTGAATTCAAGCAAGGGGAAAAACATGTCTGAAATCTAACCCTCTACTTTCTGGGATGGTGAGAGGTTGACAACATCCCAGAAATATGTGTATTAGGATTTTTGGATATTTCTCATCTCCACCTGGATGCTGTGCATTTGACCCACTCTGCTGGGTAAAATGTAAGGCAAACTTCTGCTTTGTTTGTGTTTTTGTAGTGGATCATACAGGCACATAAAACCTTTTTAATTATACAGATTGGTGAAAGAGCATGAGAACATTAAAAAGAATATAAAAGTTCCTTTTAATTGGCACCGGATAGACAGCTGTGTGGCCATAAGAAAACCATTTGTTAGGGAGGTTAATCAGGAAAAAGCTTTAGCTAGGGAGCATAATGATTGGACTTTGAAGCAATGGAAAAAGCAATGAAAAAGCCATGTAGTCTGATTAATCCAGATTTACCCTAAATTTTTTAGTTTTTTGAGTTGCTCCAGTGTAGAGCAAGGCCAGAGGATAGCAATACTTGATAGTCAGTTTGTTTAATCCACAATAATTAATGCATGGTGTGAGACCTCCAAAGACTTACAAAAAGAGGAATACTGCAGATGTGGGTAGAGGACGTGCATACAGGGTACTGTACCCTGTACCCTGGTTTCAGGGCTTCTGTGATTTCTTTAGCTGACAAAGAAAAGATTAGGTTGTGTGGAGACATGGTGCCAACCATACAGCAAGTGCAATTATAGGGCCAGTGTGGACGAGTTTTTCATTAATTGTAATCAAACACACAAACATCCACGCACACAGATATTAAACCTTTTTTACCTTTTAATAGGTATTTGAGGTATTTGGGTTTCGGCCTTATGTTAGATTTTAGTTAGCTAAGAAAAAACACGCACAGTTCAGGGGCAATTTGGAACAACTTAGAATCAATTACTAAGAGGTTGTTACTAAAGTGTTGTTTAAGATGACATAGAATTCTTAGATAGGTCTTCTTGTTGAAAATACTTCTGTGACTGGTTTTAAACGTGGATTTTGACAGGCAGGTGCTCTCTCCTCAATACTGCGGACTTCAATGACCAGAACAGCTGTAACCCAGGCTGATACATATAGTTAAATTCCAGGGCTGCTACTGTCTTTTAACACTGCTCGTCCAATCAGATTGCTCAGTCAAGTTATCAGACAGGTAGACATTGGCTGTGTGTTTACAAAGTTAGTTGGGAAAGACATAAACTGGAAACCAAAACTGAGTTCTAATCATAAGCATACCATATCATAGAAAGTCTTGGTATAGACCGGTATGTGACGCTTAATGTATACTTCTCAATGAACTACTGGAATGAGAGTAGTTATATAGTGTGTGTTTGTGTGCGTGCGTGCGTGCGTGTGTGTGTGTGTGTGTGTGTGTGTGTTTGTGTGTGTGCGTGCTCGCCTGTGTGTGTGGGTGGATGAGTGTGTAAATCAGTCCAGATGTTTGCAATCAGAATGATAGTTTAGTGTGAGAGAGTGTGTAGTGCACGTATTTTGTTGTCCTTATGTATTTAGGTTGCTTGATGTTCTGGTATATTTTGTCACGGCAATCTTTGTAGGCTGATCTGTGTTAAATGATCGCTGAAGGAACACCACTAGGGTTTAGCATTGGGGTTTTGTGGAAATGGTATAAATACAGTACTGTGACAAGTTTTAGGCAGGTGTGGAAAAGTGCTGTAAAGTAAGGATGCTTTTAAAGATTAAAATGTTAACACAGTGGAACCTTGGATTACGAGCATAATTCGTTCCGTATTCGTTCTCATATTTCAAAACACTCGTAAACCAAATCGAATTTTCCCATAAGAAATAATGGAAACTCAAATTTTTCGTACCACAGCCCCAAAAAATAAATACATAAAAATAGTTAACACAAAATATTAAGTAAAAAATAAAACAAATTAACCTGCACTTTACCTTTAAAAAAAGTAAAAATAAATCCGGACAGATAAGCGCTTCCCTTTGTGCATGCAGGCACTGTGTATGTGTGTATATGTGAGTGTGTGCGTGTGTGTGAAGCTAAAGTAAGGAGCCCCTCATCTCTCCCCCTTCTTGTCTTACAGAGCACTCTTTTCACACACACACACGGCTACAACGGGAATACTGTTTTAAAGAAATAAA
The DNA here is from genome assembly GCA_030014365.1 of Clarias pachynema. Lineage (NCBI taxonomy): Eukaryota > Metazoa > Chordata > Actinopteri > Siluriformes > Clariidae > Clarias > Clarias pachynema. The sequence continues at coordinate 6,983,522 of JAQMYL010000033.1, read as the reverse complement.
CAAGAAATCTCTGTAATGACACTCGATTGAGCGACACACTAATGGAATCACTGCTGTAAAGTAAAAATAAAACA
>JAQMYL010000033.1:6957119-6971361 GCA_030014365.1 Clarias pachynema | reverse complement strand
TCTCCACATCATTGCATTCAGTTTTTATTCACAATTTGTTTAGTGTCCCAACTTTTTTGGAATCCGGTTTGTATTATCTGCCCAGAAACAGTGTGACGCACATACTTGTTTGTACTGCTCTATATATATCCCTGTCTGTCCATTAAAATTTTGGATATCTCCTGAACATTGCCTTGTGTGTGTTTATGAGATTTCTCCAGGCCTGAGGAAGACAATCAGCTCGAGAGCAAGCCTGATGATAGATAGCTGGTGTGAAGGTTGTGGTTAATCCCATAATCCTAACACCTTCACTGAGATGCGTGATTTATAAGCCCATGAGGATGGGTTAGGGGGTGACGGCTAGCTTTTTGGAGCTACTGGAGGAGCATGAACAAGCTGTTGGAGGGGACTGTAGTCTTTGAGGGTCTGGGCGACTGGACATGCACCTATGAAGCCATCTGAATAATTATTATTGGATTTGGACATACTCTTGTTGCCATGGACACTTATTTTGTGTCAAAGTCAAATCTTTGCTAGTTTTTAAAAGTTTAAAAATGGTTATGATGTTGTAATGTAAAAGAATCAGTAAGCATCTGGTGGTCTCCAGGTATTTTATTGACCTTAAAGCAAAATAGAATGTGTATTCTCCTGTTTTGTGCAAATCACTGTTTTAACTTAGACTAGTTTTGGAAGAATAAAGTTTTAAGTAATGTTTGTGTGTTTTAATTGTCAGAGAAGGCCAACTTGTTTTTTATAGAAAAACAATCACTTTAACAAACTACATCAATGGAAGACATCTTACCTCTTGAGTAGATGAAAAGTTGGGTGAAGTCAACCCTAGAGAAATATAATCAATTGAGCCCACAACCAATACTACGTGAGCTGACTTACTGTAAATATTTGAATTATAAGTTGAGTCAACTTAAGATTTTGAACTGGGTACACGTTGTGTCAACTAAACAGCAATGTGAAATATTTTGTTTGGCCAGCAAATTCCTCTAAAATTTGTGTAAACTCAAAAAAGCTGTGTAACTTGTTCAAATTCAAATTCAAATTTTATTTGTCACATACACAATCATACAGAGTACGATATGCAATGAAATGCTTAAACGATCGCCTGTGACCTTAAAAAAAGATTATTAATAGAAAATAAATCTGGAATAAAATAAGAAATAAAATATAGAAAATAACTTATATAAAGGAAAAATATATCTATAGAAGATATATACCTAGCTGTACAATAACACTATATAAAATAAAGAAAAATCCTAACTGTACCAATACGGGAAGAAAAGTTTTTTTTTTTTTTTTTTTTTTTTTTACAAATGTCTGTAAGTTTGTAATGTGCAAAAAAGGTTTAGTCCTATGTAGTGTTCTGATTTAGAGACGGTATCGCCTGTGGGAAGAACCTCCTCCTCAGTCTCTCTGTGTTGGTCCTCAGGGAGCGAAATCACTTTCTTGACCGCAACAGAGAGAACAGTCCATTGTTGGGGTGGCTGAGGTCCTTCACGATCTTCCTGGCCTTGGTCCAGCACCGCTTGCTGTAGATTGAGTGCAAGTCAGGGAGCTTGGTGCAGATGATGTGCTCAGCTGATCTCACTACCCTCTGTAGAGCTCGTCTGTCCTGCATGGTGCTGTTCCAAAACCAGGTCGTGATGTCCTGAACCGTAGTCAACAAAGACCATTTTAAATTGTGTCCAGGTGAGTGAGAGATGTGTGGAGGAGGTGAGAGATCGTCTGTAGAGTGGTTTGGACGGTAAGCAAACTGTGGGGTCAAGTGTGTCAGGTAGTGAAGAAATGATGAAGTCTCTGACCAGCCGCTCAAAGCACTTCATCACTACTGAGGTGAGAGCTACAGGGCGATAATCATTGAGGAAAGCAGGGACAGGTTTCTTAGGGACAGGAACAATGGTGGACTCTTTAAAGCATGTGGGGATTACCGACTGGGATAAGGAGAGGTTGAATATCTCTGTGAACACAGGTGCTAGCTGGTCTGTGCAGGCTCGAAGGACTCGACCTGAGATGCCGTCTGGTCCTGCGGCTTTCCTGGTGTTCACTCTCCTGAAGGCTTTCCTCACGTCATGCTTGGAGATGATGAACACGTTTCTGGTGATGGCAGTGTCTTCCTGTCTGCATCGCTAGCATCTTTAGCTGCAGACTCGAAGCAAGCATAGAAGGTGTTCTACTCATCTGCCAGAGACACGTCCATGTTTGTCATACCGGATGTTGGTGCTTTATAGTTCGTCATTGTCCTTAATCCCTGCCACAGGCTCCTAGAGTCACTTTATTGGTTTCCTCCCATAGCGCTGCTTCGCCTCCTTAACCAGATGCAAGTCCTGCATTATAGGCAGCGATTCGAAATCTCAGAGCATTGCGGATAGTTTTATCCACCCACGGCTTCTGATTGGGAAACGTTCTGATGCTCATACATTTTTTGTGTTACCATATTTTTTGTGCGGTATCATCCGCTAGTTTCCCGAAGAATCCCACATCTGCTTCCGAGATTGTGCCTTGTAGCCGTCTTTGTATAACAATGATCCAGTGTCCTTTCGCCCCTGGTGGGGCAGGTGATATGCTGATAAAAATTGCGCATTGCTTGTTTGAGATTGGCGTTGTTAAAGTACCCCGCCACAATAAGCGCAGCTTCCCGGTGTTCCATTTGGTGTTGAGTGAGTGCCTAAGGCAGTCACCGTGTCCGCTTGACGGCGCTGATATTGACCGATGTAAACTCCAGAGGAAGGTAAAAGAGACGACATTTGATGGTCAATAGTTCCAGGTTGGGTGTGCAGGAGCGTATAAGAGGAACAACACTCACACTGTTGCACCAGCTGTTGTTCACCATTAAATACATGCCGCTTGATGTCCCTGATTCCAAGGTTCTGTCCAGAAGAAGAACTCGGCCGGCTGGATGGCATGGTCCAGCACCGCTTGGTTCAGGCATGTCTCGGTGAAACAGAGGAGATTGCAGTCCCGAATGTCCCTCTGGAACTTTACCCTGGCCCTGAGGTCATCTCACTCAGCCAACTTGGATCCGGGTTAAAAAACTTAGAATTGTGAGTACATTGTATACCAATCGAAATAAGAGTATCTCTATCGTACCTAATGCACTCAATTGTGATGAGTTTGCCGGTTTTAGATTACTGGGGTCGAAGCAGTCGTGACAGCATCTTGGAAGATTACTAAAAGTTACTAAACCTTTTTACGTTAAGGTGGTCTGTTTTTTTTTTGTGTTGTTGAAACTGAAAAATATATAAATTATCTAAATGAATTAATCATTTTAAAATATATGCTGTGGGAAACCACAAAACATACCTTATCTAGAGGACATCTAAAGGACATCACTGGACCCTTACTGGACCCCCTGCAGTTTGCAGTTTATGGGACTACACTTCATCCTGCAACATCTGGACAAACTGGGGCTTATGCAAGGGTCTTGTTAATAGATTTTACAACAGCTTTTAATACGGTCACCCAGCTCTCTTTCAGTGGATCACCAGTTTAGTGACAGACAGGCAACAGCTAGTGAAACTGGGGAAATTCATATCCAACAGCCACACTACCAACACTGAAGCCCACCAGGGATATGCTTATTCCCCACTGCTCTTCTCCCACTACACGAATGATTGCACCTCTACAGACCCCTCTGTCAAGCTCCTGAAATTTGTAGGCAACACTACAATCATTTGCCTCATCCAGGATGCATAGGAGCAGCCCCGCAGCCCCAGCCAGCCTCATACTTCTTTGTACGAAATAGCTTGTTATGAGCCTGTATGACGAGAAACTAATGTTGATCTCTTGGAGGTCCTGCAGACAAAAGTTGATACTGTTGTACAAATGACACCGTTCAGCAGCCACCTTGGAATAAATAGCATGATAGAAAAGATCAAGGATAGTTTTCACTGGGCGTGGCCAACACAGAGGTGTGCAATTTTGTCAGGCAAAACCCACCTCAGCACCGCTGATTCCACTGCCCATAATCAGCTAACCCTTTGAGAGGATAAGAATGGACCTGATCCAGCTGTTGCCAAAATTGGTGAAAGGTCACAAGTACATATTGGTAATTGCCGATTATGCCATGCGCTACCCAGAGGCTGTTTGTCTGCGGAAGGCCACATCAAAAACCATCATGAGAGAGCTGGTGAGCTCTTCAGCAGAGTGGGCCTCTTGAAGGAAATCTTCACTGACCAGGTTATGCCATTCATGTCCAAACTAATGTGTTATGTGTGCTGGCTGTTGGAGATTAAGCAGATCCGCCTGTCAGTGTACCATTCCCAGATGGACAGCTTGGTGGAACGTTTCAATCAAATACTCAAGCGGATGCTCCGGAGAGTGGTGGACAAAAGTGGCCACAACTGGGACCAGGCCCCACTGATGGCGGGCTACTCAGGGCAGGTGCGTCTCGCACACACAAACTGCGGACACAACATAGGGTATGCCTAACAAGGAGCCAACTTACCTGGGATTGAGGCTTATCAAAGAACAGCGATTCTAGATCCCACATCTTGTTTGCAGTCCACAGAAATGCTGTATGCCTCCACTGGGTTCATGCCCTTCAAGCTGCTCTTCGGCCGCTGGCTGTGTGGTCTGCTCGACATTGGTAAAGAAGTGTGGGAGGAGCAGCCATTACCGTTCGAGTCAGTAATCAAATATATAGAAGATCTGCAAGGTAAAGTGCTCCCTATCGTCCAGCAGCATATGCAGAAAGCACCAGTGCAACTGCGTATTCCAGGTGCGCTACCGTGTACTGTCGTTCCTCCCCAGTGCCAATTTCTGGTCCACTGGCAAGGAGTCTTCACTCTTCATGACTCGCGGAACGAGTCATGCCAGTGAATTATCGACTGCAACAGCCGGGTAGGCGCAAATGCACCGTGCTGTACCATATTAATTTACTTAAACAGTGGATAGAACTGATACCTCGCTCCTCTTCCATTGCCTCTCTCTCTCTCTGCTGCAGAACAATCCATCGGAGAGAGGCTCTGATGCCCACTCAGAACCAGGAGCTGAGCGAACTCATGGACCAGCTCGTGGACCATCACGCCATTAATGCTGAGGTGGTTACTGTATGGCATCATTGTCAACTAGCCCCTTCCATGTGTGAATGATCTCGTGGACCGATTACGAAAGGACCAACTCATCTCCACATTTGACCTGACGAAGAGCTTTTGGCTGCTTGCCCTTATGCCAGAAGCCAAAACAAAGATGGCCTTCTCGACAGACAATGGCCATTGGCAATATGGGGTCTTGCCCTTTGGTCTCCACGGTGCCCCAGCTACTTTTCAGCGGCTATATTTCGGCTGCCTATTTAGATGATGTTATGATCCACTTAATTATCTGGTATGATCATCTGCACCACCTGAAACAGGTATTGAGTGAACTGCGTAAGGCAGGTCTCACAGCTAACCCCCGGAAATTCCATCTGAGGCACAGTACCTTGGGTATCATATCAAATACGGCGGAAGCCGTAAAAGGAAAAACTGAAGCGTGTCTGATCATACCCACGCCCAAAAATAAAGAAACAGGTATGTGCCTTCCTTGGACTAACAAACTATTATCGTCGCTTTGTACCACTCTTCTCCTCTTTGGCAGCACCCCTCTCCAACTTCCAGGAAAGGTTTGATGGTCTCAGCGAGAAGAACAGGCTTTCAATAGCCTAAAAGCCCACCTCACTAGATCCACCGTCTTTCGGAACCCTGATTTCAACCGCCCCTTCATCATCCAGACCAACGCTTCAGACACTGGACTTGGGGCAGTCCTTCCTCAGGTGTTTGAGGGTTGAACACCCAATCCTGTATGTGAGTAAAAAGCTTGCAGCAGCTACAAGAAATTATGGTACTATAGAATTGCAGGCTGTAGAGTGTAGGCTGTGTTATTATCTGAAAGGGCGGCACTTCACTCTAATAAGCAATTCACTCCTCTATAGTGGCTGGCGAGAGCTACAGACACTAATCCCCAGATAACCCAATGGTTTCTCTTAATACAGTTTTACAGAATTCATACAGCAGGTGTAAGCTTGAAGCTGGGGGGGCGGGGATGTTACAGCATCCCCGCCCCCCCAGCTTCAAGCTTACACCTGCTGGGCACTCAGTGCAGGCGCTTCTCGCACTCACTGCACACACAATATAGGGAATGCCTAACAAGGGGGTAGGCCAACAAAACTCACATGAGCTGGAGGCTCATCAAAGGATGACGATTCCATGCTGTCTCGCATGTGCTCTGCTGTCTCTGTGTACATCGCGTCACCTGCTCTGCACCAATGGTCTCACCTGCTCTGCACAAACCTGTGCACCTCTCCAAGGTAGCTCTCGAGCCTGTGCTTTCACTTAGCATAACTAATAACTGCATACTTTTGTTTGCTTGAAAAGTGTTCATTAAAGGCAACTGTTGATGAGATGTTCACCTCTGCATCCTGTGTGTTCTGTTCATATGCCAGACCCGGTACACTATATATCCATTCATCCTTCTGTCCATCCATCTATCCACACTGGACCTCATCAACGGTTACTGGCAGGTTCCCCAGAAACTAGAGACAAAGGGAAAAACTACATTCAGCACGATACAAGGTCACTGACCATACAGAGTATTTCTTAATTTGCTCCTGCCTTGTTTCAACGACTTATGGACATTGTCCTACATGCTCACCATCAGTATGTTCAGATGTTCTGAGAGATTCAGCAGACCCAAGTCAGTGCTTTGTTGACTAGTGTGTCCCTAGCGAGGGGATTAAAAACCATGATTAAACATGGGCTAAGTTGTTCACAGAGGTGCAGGATATGTCTGTTTGTCATAGATTAAATCCAGGTGCTGTTGCAGGTCCAAATCACTTCTGCCTCTGTTATTAGTCACAAGTTGAAACCACACCTCAGTAGTGCTGCTGTGGCAGAATCCATGTGAATCACTACAGATGCTTATATTACATCCTTAGAATGTAAATATTACCCACACACAAGGGGAGGTGAAGTCATCTTTCCTATGTACCTGGCAGAGTAGTCATTCAGGGGACAATTATGCAGGGAAGTTTTGTGCCAGTTCTTTCTAAAACAACCAGCCATCCTGGCAACTTATATTCAGGCCACCCAAAGGAATCAGAGCACTCAGAGGAAATGCTCCAGGTGATTTGGTGGTTTGAATTATCCATCAAAATCAAGAATCATCTGCATGAATGATGTGGGAAACACTAAGTTAGCATGGAATTCAGTGATTTGCAGGTGTAGCCTCTCATCTCCTTTTAAGCACTTATAGACTGACCCTGGGGAGTACTTTTAGGAACCTATGCAGCTACACATAGGTGCTGCTAGACATGCCTCTCAAGGGAAGACGCAGGTAGAGGCAGTATTGTGCCAGGCTGGCCGTAGGCATTCACCTGGAACAAAAATGGCATGTGTCAGGAAGGGGAGCCTGTGATGGTCTGGAGCTTTGCCCCATTAGCTCTGGTCCCTTTATCTGAATCACTCTCATCTGGGGACATATTTAAGATGCTAGCCTAGAAGCCTTTTGTTATTCTGGAGCAGCATTTAAAATGTATTGATAATACTTTTATTAGAAAGCTAGGATTATCTGCTAATATCCTTTAGTCAAATTGAGAGTCAAATTAAAGTGAGCTACACCTAAGATTGAACAGATGGACTTGAGGACCAAGATCATCGGGCTTCTCCAGTCACTATGAGACTTTCATTACTCTTATGTTGAGCATAGATTCTCCAATATATACAGACGGCTGCATACAACCACATCTGGAGTTTAATGTGCTGCTGTTAGTTTAGTACAAACGGGTGGGACAAAAAGTAATTGGAAAATGACTTTTGCAAATTGGCCATCTGAAGGAATATGCTGTTAAATGGTGCTCCATCAGTCCTTCACTTTGTCAGTAATACAAGTCGACATTTGAACATCTGAACCAGCAAAGTCATCTCTTATGGTAGCCATGGGATAAGCTGCTTTAGTGCAGCCAGGTCAATTGGAAGGTAGAAGTACTGCTGTTGTTGCCCTATGGTTTGCCCCACTCACTGCAAGATTGTCTTCTCTAGCATGCTGTCAACAGGGAGATCTTGGGCTGCAAACTGAGATTAGTCCAATCATAGTGGCAGAGGCAGGATCTAACCCTCATGGTCTGGCCAATCTAACCCTGCCATGGCATGCATAAACAGATTGAAGGAGGCCTTTGGGTCATCATGAGACCCAGTTGTGAGAAGCTATGTTCTACATTAGTCCAGAACTATATGTATCTTAAATGAGTTATGCCTTTGAAAGCCTTCAATAAGCCAGGGTTTACTCTCTTTTTTTCTTTCTCTCTGATTTGATCTGCGTAAGTTTGTGTTCATCATGCCATCTAGGCAATATAAATAGCTAGTTATGCTCCTCAGCCTGGTGAATGATCCTGCTGTCTTCCAGGTGTTATTAAAGAGGTCCTCCAGGAGACCCTGAACCATTCTAACTTTGTCTATTTAGGTGACATTCTAACTAAAAAGACGTCATCAGGGTTCACATGGACAGATGAAGTCTAGTAGGCCTTTTGAGTCCCTTAAAAGGAGCTTATCATCAACTTCAGTTCTATGCATGCCTGATCCAATTTGTACTCTGAACAGACCATAAGAACTGACCTACATTCAGGAGGCCAGTTGCCTGCAGCCGCAAGGGACCAGGCAGTTCTTGGTCTTTGTCCTTTGTTTTTTTTGTCATATAGGATGGATGGCAAGCCATGGCATTGCAACCTGCCCTCACAGGAACCTCCCTTGAGGATGTAAATCCCTTCCACACATTTTGGCCCGTTTGTATTCAAGCCTGGAAAAGAACTTTCACCATGCTCTTCAGTAGGAGCCAAACCCAGCTAAGAATTGAAGCTTTCATCCCTTCGACTTCATGTTTAAAGTCTATCATGTGAGGAAATTCAACCCCCAACATTGTATATCTCAATATTGGAAAGAAAAAAAAGAGCTCATTGTTGACTCCAGAAGCTCCAAAGATGTTGAATTCCAACTCTCCAACAGTGCCATGGTGAGAAAGAGAAGAGCACAGAGTATCATTTTATCCACATTGCAGGGGATCTAACCAGGACCACCAACACCAGTTGCTTTGCCAAGAAACCAGGTGGCTGAAGAGGATGTGTGGCAAGCAGGGTAAATTTGTACATAGGCACAAGTCAGGAGATGGATACAAAAACATTTCAAAGGCTTTCTCACTACCTCGAAGCACAGTGAAGTCAACAGTGCCTTGCAAAAGTATTCATCCCTCTTGAACTTTTCTACATTTTGTCACATTGAAACCATAAATGTGTGTATTTTATTGGGATTCTTTATGCAGGTATATCCTACTTCACATAGCCGTTATAGTTATTGCATTGCTGCACTATGGTTGCACTTTATTACATCCCGGGAGATGATGCCAAACGATATCTCGTTGTTATTTATACTTGTTATTTTTAACAATGACAATAAATTGATTTGAATTGAATTGAACCTTCTCAGACCACGATATCATAACCATGGTACAATATGGTACAATATCTTCCTTCACTGCATCCAGCTATAATCATTGCATTCAGTGTATAACTCCTTCTCTGTGTACTGTTTATATATGCAAATTATTTATCATGGAATACAAGCCTCACCCCCACCTTGCTAATTCCAACATACAGATCACTCATCAGGAGTTCAAAACCAGTTCTGAAGCAGGTGAAAACCTGGCTAGCAGGAGCCATCTCTGCTCTGAAGGACTATTTTGAAAGCACTAACTGGAACATGTTCAGCGAGGCTGCAACTTACACTGACTTCACCAACAGGAGAACACGTCATCAGCTACCAGCTACATCAACAAGTGCACCGGTGACGACACTGTCTCTAAGAACATCATCTCACACCCCAACCAGAAACAATTGATTACTGCGGAGGTCCATGCACTTCTAAAGAATCCAAGACTCCACCTTCATATGAGCCATCTCCTGCCTATGACAGTGATGACTCCCTACCAGATGCGCTAAACAGGTTCTATGAGCAGAATGACTCTTCTTTGATGAGTCAACCCACATAAAACTGCTGGAACAAACCATTTCCCTGGCAGAACGTGAATGTGCTGAACACCCGGCGGATGTTCTTAGCAACATCATCAAAATATCTCTGAGCAACGCTGTCGTTCCCACATGCTTCAAGACCACCTGCCAAAGAAGTCTTTTGTTTCCTGTCTCAATGACTACCGTCCTGTTGCACTCACACCAATCATCACGAAGTGCTTTGAGCATCTCGTCATGAGACACATCAAGACCCTGCTGCCCCTGTCACTGGACCCACTGCAGTTTGTGTATCGCCCTAACCGCTCCACAGATGACGCCATCTCCACCACACTCCATCTGGCCCTCACACACATAGGCAACAAGGACAACTACGTTTGAATACTGTCCACAGATTTCAGCTCAGCATTCAATACTATCATCCCCCAACACCTACTCGGGGAGCTGAGCCTGTTGTGCCTGAACACCTCTCTCAGTAATTGGATACTGGACTTTCTGACCAGAAGGTCTCATTTAGGGCTGTGTGCTCAGTCCACTGCTGTTCACTCTGCTGACTCACAACTGTGTAGCAACACACAGCTCCAACCACATTGTCAAGTTTGCTGATGACACGACCATTGTGGGTCTTATCAGCAAGAATGACAAGTCAGCATACAGAGAGGAAGTACAGAGGCTAACGCACTGTTGTAAAGGTGGTCTTTTGTCATCTGAATGTTGACATCTAAAGGCTGCTAAAACAAAAGAGATGGTTGTTGACTTCAGGAGAGCATGGAGTGACTTTTGAGAGCATCCTCAGCATCCTCAGCATCTGCATCACTGTCTGATTTGGGAATTGTGCCATCTCGGACCGCAAGACCCTACAGCGGATAGTAACAGCAGCCGAGAAGATCATCAGGGTCTCTCTTCTCTCTATCACAAACAAGTACACCACAAGCTGCATCCCCAAAGGCCCACCCCTCACACTCACTCTTTATCCTTCTGCTATCGGGAAAAAGGTACCAAAGCATTCTGGCCCTCACATCTAGTCCGTGCAACAGCTTCTTCCCACATGTCATTAGTTGTTGTTAGTCTTTCGGCTGCTCCCATCTATGGGTCAAAAAGAGACCCAAGTTTAAAGTATGCACAGTGGCCACAGAGTGCAGTGGAGAAAGGCAGCAGTGACACAGCCGGTGTGGTTGGTGCAACTACCTTGAAATGGCAGCGATGCTGAAACTGAAGGTGAGGCTAGTCATCCCTCTAATCCCCTTGTCTCTATATCCCAACAGGTCAAGAAAGATGGTAGTTTCTCCCAATTACAGTGAGAGGACCCGCGGCCCAAAAACTGCTCGGTTCAGGTGATAATGATAGAGGGTGAAGCTGGAGCGACCCAGCAGCCCCAGACAGCATCATATTTTCTGGTAAAGAATAACTTGCTGTAATATCATACTACTCATAGAGGAACTGACTTTGATCTTTGGGTGGTCCCCCAGGCCAAAGTTGACACAGTCATACATCTAGCACATTTGATTCCCTTTGGAGGCCATCTAGGGATCACCAACACTATTAAAAAGATCAAAGAGACTGCTTCCACTGGGTAGGGCTCAACAGAGGGGTTGGCCATTGCCCAAGTCTGTGACTATGCATGAGTACATTCTCATCATCGTCAACTACACTACGCGCTACCCGGGGCTGTTCCACTGACTAAAACTACTTCAAATAAACGTTATGAGAGAGTTTGTTCAGCTATTTAACAGAGTGGGACTCCCCAAGGAAATCCGATTAAGGTACGGCTGTTGCGGCTTAAGCAGATCCACACCTCGGTGTATCATCCCCAAACCAACAACATGGAGCAGTTCAACCAGATACTGAAGTGGATGCTGTGTGGATGAGAGCGGCCGCAACTGGGACCAGATGATCCCACATGTCCTGTTTGCGGTCCACGAAACGCTGCATGCCTCCACCGGTTTCACACCATTCGGGCTGCTCTTCGGCCGTCGGCTGAATGAACTACTCGACATCACCAAAGAAGCCTGTTAGGAGCAGCCCTCTCCATTCCAATCAGTTAAAGAATACGTACAAGACTCGCAAAGTAGCATAAGTAATGTTCTACCTCTTGCTCAACAACACATGCAAAAAGCACAAGGAGAGGAGCATGCCTATGTCAGACCGGTCAGTCCGATGAGTTTCAGGTGGGCAATCATGTGCTGCTGCTCCTGCCCAGTGCTACACGTAAGTTCTTGGCTTGCTGGCAAGGATCTTTCACCATCGTGAAATGAGTCAGGGCAGTAAACTATTAGCTTTGACAGCCGGGTAAGTGCAAATGCACTGAGCCTTACCATGTAAATATGTTAAAATGGTGGATAGAACCCATACTGCACACTTCAGCTCTTGTCTCTCTTTCTGCTACAGAATACATCCATGATTTAATTCAGCGAGGAGAGGATCTATCACCAACACAGAACCAAGAGCTGAGTAAACTGGTGGACCAATTTATGGATGTGTTCTCCACCGACCCGGGGCTCACACATCTTGTGCGCCAAGATATCAAGATGCTGCCTGGAGGGATCATTCGTCAATGTCTTTATCAAGCCCCATGCCCTAAGTGCTGTGGTGGACACCAGGTTGCGGCATGGCATCATTTGAGGAGTCAACTAGCCCCTGGTCCAGCCCCATAGTAACAGTACCCAAAGAGGCTTCCAGAGAAACTATGCTGAACTCAGTGGGAAGAAGAGGTGTTCAACGAACTCAAAGCTCACCTCAATAGTTCCCCTGTTCTCCAGAACCCTGACTTTAGCCTGGGGCAGTCCTGTTTCTGGAGTTCAAAGGAGAAGCACACCCAGTCCTGTATGTAAGTAGGTAGCTCTCGTTTGCTGAATGTAATTATGCAATGATAGAATGAGAGGCTCTTGCCATTAAGTTGGCAGTAGAGGAGCTCAGATATTATGTAGAAGGCTGGCACTTCACCTTGATTCCTGATCATCCTCTTCTATAGTGGCTGGCAAGAGCCTCCTGGTTCCTTTTCATACAGTACTTCTCCTTTTCTGTAGTTCACAGGTCTGGTGCACAACACAGGAATGCAGATGCCTCTTGTGACAACATGCCCTGTACCCGCCAGCAGGTGCAAGCTTGAAGGTCACACACACACACTAGGCACATGGCGTAAGCTGCATGCATAACAAGAGGCAGGCCAAAACAACGACTCATGTTCTTGCCAACCAAATATCTCTACCTTACTGTGACTTCCAAAACGTTGAATTGTCGTGGAAGGTTTAAGCAAACACACACACAGATGAGCAATCTAGTAGGTTTTATTCAAATGCAATTTGCAAATGTGACACAAATTTTTTATGTTCTGGCTGATGAGTTCATGACGTAGAGTAATGTGTAATAATTAGATTGGTTCTTTTGTATAATGTATAATCATGTGCTTCAGCAACAAGTTTCAACCAATCCATTGCTGGAGTTGTTAATTTTTTTGAGCTGTGACATGTGTCATGGGAATGGAATGGTAACAGGATATGATGTGCCCTAGATACGGAGGCTGATGATAATAACCTTGATTTGGACTGCTCCCCAAGGTCGCACACATAAAAGCACAGACTGTGCACAATGTACAAAACAGAGGTCAACTTAGTGTATGAAAACACATACACACACACACACACACACAAACATACATAATTTTATATTTTTAGTGGTCTCTGCATGCAAAGGATTTTTGACATATACAATCGAATGCTACAGTATGAGCCAAACCAAATGCCAGCTTAGTTGCGCATACGTCTGGGATGAGTTTACATTTTTTAGTGCATTTTGTGCAAGATTAGTGAAGACATAGCACCTTGGGTTCCAAAAATGTTAGCAACATTAGTTTCATTTTTAAAGCAGCCAGGCCAAGAGGAATCATATATTTTGGTTAAGTAAGGTTCAATGTCTATTTATTTAATATTTTACTTCATTTACCTGTCTTTTCTAATGTTTTGATTATAGTATGGGGTGGCTCGAACGGATTATCTGCATTTATATTATTCCTTATGGGTAAATGCATTTAGCAATACAAAATTTGCTTTAAGAACTTGCCTTCAGGATGGATTCAATTCATATGCAGAGGTACAATATGTACCTCTTTGATTTATAATCAAAGAGGTACAAATTATAATGTGATTTATAGGGATGTAACGGTATTGTAAATACCGTCGTACCGCAATAACATTTTTTTTCAATAATACCGTGGTCGCATGACGGTAAAATGATAGGTCTTCTGAGAAAAGTTTGCTCAGGCGA
>JAQMYL010000033.1:6926506-6938680 GCA_030014365.1 Clarias pachynema | reverse complement strand
GAGCCATATTACATGCGAAACAATTCCGCGTCTGTTTCTGTAAATTTAAATCATGTTTTTATTAAGTACTCGGTATCTGTATCGGCGAGTACTGAAATGCAAGTACTTGTACTCGTACTCGTTTTCCGAAAAAGTGGTATCGGTGCATCCCTAGTCACAAATGTAAAAAAATGCTGTAGAAACTGCCGCACGTATTTTATTCACGGAGATGATGTGCTCCTGCACTGTGGTGAAGACTGTTGCTTCGTCTCAGGGTCATACCCATACACCCAAGTTTCATTACCGGTAATGATCTTCAACATGAAGGACTGGTCATTTATGCTGACTAGAGCAGAGCAGACTGTTGACTATTGACAGACGCAATGTTCCTTCTGCTCCTGAGTCAGCAGACTGGTGGCTTGGCAACAACACACCGCATGTTCAAATCACACATGAGGATTGCCTGGACTCTTCCATGACACACCCACAATGGCAGCAATGTTGTGCATTGTTCTCGATCATCATGCAAAAGTTGCAGAAGGGTTTCGACATTTTCGGGGGTTGGGTTTGTTAAAGGTTTTCCGGATCTCTCGTCGCCTGTTGTTCCGCTCTTGAAGTGTGGGTATACCTCGAATGACTTATTGCAGCATCGCCGTCAAAGTTGCCTAATCATGTCAAACATATCTGTGGCAGATTTGCCCAGTTCCATGCAGAATTTCACGTTCACTCTTTGTTCTAACCTGCTGCCCATGATGAAATAGCATGGTAACGCACATGGTCAGAATAGCACCAGTAGCACAGCTCCCGATGTACGCAGGACGATGTCTTTTGCCACACTGACTTATGTAGGTTGTTGCTCCCTGTGTGTACAGCCTGCAAGACATGTACTCCACAAGACCTCTAAAAGTGTGCTGTGATATCAGAAGATTCTTTAATCTTGTAAATTGTGAGTTTTAGCTTTTGATCAAACCTTTTGTCCAACACATTCCATAGATGATCAGTTGGATCTGCAGAAAAGTCAGCATCTTGAAATCTTGGTTCCTCAAACCAATCTTGAACATTTTTTTGCATGGTACCAGGGCATCTTGCTGAAAGAGGCCACTAAGATTAGTAAATATCTTTGGCATGAAATGGTGTACATGGCCTGCAACAATGTTTAGGTACATGGTTCATGTCGGGCAACATCCACATGACACAGAGACCAAATACCACTTATGATCACTTTATTAAACAAGTGCAGTTAAATCGTTTTATATAACCAAGAACAAAAAACATTTTTAACAAATATACAGTTCCTGTCCACATGCCACTACACAAAACACTTCCTGTCTGGCAGCAGACAAAGCGGACTGTCAAAGGTCTGAGACTTGAAGGGAGTGATGCTATTCACCTCTCTACCAGAACAAATCTGGCATCGTCTGAGCCCCACAGTGGCCCTATTAGAGCTGTTGAACTCATGGGCACATGCAACAGGAAGATGGTCACCCTGTCTCCTTGCAGGAGTCCTTGTGTTCCAACCTATTCTTTTTGTTTCTGTCAGCAAAGCTCCATATGCATTATATAGGTGTTGGTGCATGCAATGTCTAGGAAGTGAAGGACATGAAAATGTGTTTATCGGGACACCCATTTTCTGCTCTCTCTGTATGGGAGACTGTACACACTGAAGTCAACAGTGTAGCCACTGCATGAGTCTGTCTACACGAACAGCTTTATTCCTCATTTTGTGGGTTTGTTCTTCATACATTGGTTGAACCTAGTTCCCTTCTTGGGTGGTTTGATGATTTGCAGGCCATACGCATCTCATCTAAGTGTGGCCGGATGTGAAACAGTTATTTGGGTATGCCTTTCTTCCCATCATTCTACAGAACCTATTTTGGATCACTCACAAGGAGGTTCCATATCAATGACTGGAAACGGGTCAGAATCATGAAGGATCCAGGAAAAGGCACATTCATAATGGAGTTCTGCCTTCAATAGTCCTGAATGTTTGGCAGCTTCACCAGTGAACTATAGAGCACCAGCCCCAAAAACTTGTAGACCTCTTCTTCATTTGCTTCTTCCCATAGATACGTTTTGCTGTTTGTATTTTGTGTCGCATACTTGCTGTTGTTGCTGCACAGTTTTGACCACTGCCAGAGAAAAAAAACAGCAAGAACAGTTTGAGGGGGAAGTGCTTCAGTGTGGTATGGACTTATAAACCAGGGGCTCTCAGTAGCCTGAATCTCAAAAGTGGCAGTGCGGAGTCTGGGTCATCCTCAGTTTTCTACTTTCCCATTTTTGGCAGGTGGGAGCTGGAATGAGATGGGTGACCCTTCTTGTTCCTCACTTTGGCTTTGGTGTCATCAGTGGATGCTAGACTTTATTTATTTAAACAAATAATTGTTTGTTTAATCATTTGCCAGAGCGATTATCTAAAGCGACTTATAGGTGATGAACAACCAAGCTACAGTTCTACATTTACACTCCCCCTCACCAAGTCAACATCATTAATAAGAGTAAAGCAAAACAAGGTGCTAACCCAGAGTCAAAAAAAAATTCCTCTCCATGAAGTGACCTCTTTTTTTTCCAGCTGTGCACCTTGCTGAACAATGTGTGGTTACCTGCTCAGCACTATATTCACATGAATATAAGGAATATGCAGTCATATCTGTTAGTAAAACCTATTATCCGAAGTTGTGTCTCCGCCACAGATCCATCCCACTTGAGTTCTGTGGTTAAAATAATGGACATTAAATCTTGCCCAGAGACTACTGACTCATGTGGTCTGCAATATGAATTTGATGGCCTGCGAGTTTTATAGCTGTATCAGGGATTATAAATCTAGCAGTCTCCAACTTCCTTATATTTGAATCTGGCTATGTTAATAAACTTATCATGGCACCTCTGGCCACTCACTTTTTGAGTGCAAAAGTATAGGTACAGATAGTCTTAAAATAAATAACACTTTTTTACACATAACACTGTTTTGCATGCAATAACTGCATGAATCCTCCAGTGACACCAAACTGTTGCATTATTCTTTTGTGATGCTGTACCAAGCTTGTACCTCTGCTTCGTCAGTTGTTGTTTGGTTTGTGGGTTCCTTACCTTCATTCTTCCCTTCAAGACATGAAATGCTTTCTAAATTTGGGTTGATTTGGTCTAAAACTATTTGCTATTTTATTTAATGACATGGTGTTGGAGGGGTGTTTTGGTCATTACCTCACAGACTGATCAAATTACACTTTCATGACTGATAAAGTAGAAAGGTATCCGAAAGCGATACTCGACATATGCCTTATACTATTGAGAGACATATGTCGAGTATCGCGCTCTGATACCTTCCTACTGATGGCACTCATGACATAGTGTTTAAACGGTGTCTAAAGTAGCGTCTGATCTACTTCTGTTCTCAGGTACAATTGGTTCCATACAGTATCTGATTTGATAGATGCACGAGTATTCTGTATCATTCTCGAGACAAGCTTTTGCAGCGGACTCGGGCACAGTTCCTGAGCTCGGAACAATTGTGTTCTCACTGATGAAAATGAACCAGACTTTGGGGTCACGTGTTTTTAGAAACGATCCCGGGCCCTAATGTGAAAATGGCCTTAAGTTGTACTATAAACAGGTATGATTGCTCCCCACTCCCAAAGACCAGTTGCTTAGTTTTCACATTAGAGCTACCGACTCTTTAGGTCATGTGAGTGGTTAACTTAGCCATTTGAGTATTATTTATTTATTTATTTTTATTAATTTTATTAAAAAAGCAACATTTTATCCATAAAGTAAAATTAGAGGCCACATTTGTCATACTGAAAAATGCCAATACTATTCTTGCAAGAACTGTAACGACTGACCTTCATGTCATAACACAATATCTAACTGTTATGTTGTTACTTAATTACCTAATTCCATATGTTATTTCTGAAAATAAATCATAAAACAAAAAACATTAAAAGTGATTAGTCTAAATCTTTTTACAGACTTAATTCAGGGGCATCAGTGTCACAAGTGTCACATTGCTTGGATTTAGTAGCTGCCAAGATTCTGCAATGCCTATAAACTCTCCTGCATACTCTCGGTTAATCAAAGAAATTTCAAGTTTAAATATTATGTAAAAAAATATTCTAAAACCTAATGATTTCTGTGGTAATATCAGTTGATATGGAAAGCCCAAGAATTAACCACCATGACTCATTTTAGAGCTAGCCACCCAACCAAAATAAGCATAATAGAAAAGTGTTTTGACCACAAATGATTTGAGGTCCAAATTCTAATTTTATTCATCTCACACACAGCCATACACAGTACAACTAGCAGTGACATGACAGTCAAAACTGTGGCCAACAAAAAAATTTACTTATAAATATCGCCACTAAGGTGGTAATGTGGCCCAGTGGTTAGCATTCTCATCTTGCACCTCAACGGTTGAGGGTTCAAATCTCGGCTCTGCCCCTCTAGGTTTTCTTCAGGTTCACAGTTTCCTCCTACAAACAGAACAAATAAGATCTAGATTAATATACATTGCTTGTTGTTATACAATTGTTATTGTGTGGGGTTGTGTGTATGTGCTTGTTCTTGTAATAGTTTGGTATCTTTTCTTGGTGTCCTAATTTCTCAGGCCTCCCCTGACCCCACACAAGATAAAATTGCATTAAGTGTTTCCCTGACCGCAACAGAGAGAAGAGTCCATTGTTTGGATGACTGAGGTCCTTCATTGTCTTACTAGCCTTGGTCTACCACTGCTTGCTCTCCTCTAGAGAGGCTGTTGGTCCTGCTTTTCCCAAATGAGGCTGTGTTGCTTTCTGGTTTAAACTCACCTTATATGAGGAAGGTGAGGTATGAGGAAATTCACACCCTGGGGAGCAGTTTAAAGTGTTTCAGATGTCTATATTGGTAAAGATCCTGAAAGGCCTTCTTTAGCACAATGTTGATTTGTTAAAAACCATGACAGTTTATGCATGATGTGTACAAGGTTTGTTTCTGGTTTCCAGACAGGTAAGGTCTATTTATTTTGAAAAGTGTGACAATTCAAAATAAACATGCATTTAAGCGAAATGGAGCTTTGTTTAGAGGGGTCCTGGGATAACATTGTACGTTACCTTTTGAAGTTTTCGGGAAGGTTTTTCAGTTGGATGGTTGACATGAGCCTGTCAGATCTTTGGGGTGCGTCCCAAAACTCTGGGCCACAATTAATTGCTTATCTTGTAAGTAAGCGTGTTCAAGGTGGCTCTTGAGTCTCACCTCCACTCCTAAATTCTTGAGTCAGCTTTGCTTGACGGTTTTTAAGACTATGGCTTCCTACCAGACTTTTCCCTACTAATCAGCTTTCCAATATGCCTCGATACAGCACTATGCAAACAGCTCTTTCAGCAATTACCTTACTACTTCTCATGGAGGGTGTTGTTGATTGTGTTTTTTTGGGCAACTCTCAATTCAAGTTTTTTAGCAGAACATTGCAAAGAACATCACACTGTCTTTGCCGACATTCCTTCTTACCATAGTGCATCTGTTGCCCAGGTAAGTGAGGCAGGCACACACACATACAGCCATCCACTTATGTAAAAGAAAATGTGATCCGCCAAATGAGGACACCTTCTTCCATTGCTCCATGACATTCACAGGGTGCTCTGACCAGCGTATAAGTAGCTTGCCTTCTTATCATAGCCGTAAATAAATCTGCAAAAATCCAGAAAAAAATCCAGCAAATTGTTCTACATTAGTTATCCTGGCCCAAACGGGGTAGCTTTTGCTTCCTCCCCGAGTGGATTAATGAGACTTGGATGCCCATTATTCTATCACCAGTTCACCTTTTGTATTTCCTTGGACGTCTTAGGTAGGTAGGTACTAATCACTGCATACCAGAAACACCCCAGAAGACCTACTGGTTTCAAGATGTTTTAACTCAGCTTTTTAGCCATCACAATGGGGCTCTTATCTGGGTCTCTTGTATCCTTATGTTTGCCCATTTTTCTTACCTCCTAGCACATGAACTTCAAGAACTGACTGGTCATTTGAAGCCGAATGTGTTCAACCACTCGACAGGTATCAGTATAAGGAGATAATCAATCAGGACATTTACATGCAAAGTTAAGCATACTTAAAAGCTATGGTTATAGCTCGACTAGTCCATTTAAATAGATTACTGTCCGTGTCCCATTAAACAAGCATGGGAAGGCAATTGTTTTATTGACTGAAGTATGTTAGACTACACTATATGATGGGTCGCAACATGCTACTTAGTATCATTAGTATTGTATTCCTGGTTGACCTATTACATCACAGACCAAAACAATTGACAAACAACTTAGCTAGTGGCAAACTGGAAGCATGTAAAGTAGAAAAAACATAGATAGCTTCACAGCGCTGTACATGCTCTATGATTGTACAAATTAGATGTTTTTATGAGGTTATCCAAAGGCAAACCAAACTGCCATGTTGTTAGCGGCTTCTCCCGCCATCATGGATTTTGTTCAACTTCTGGGTCATTTAGCTTCAGAACTGAATTCTTTGTATTGAAAATTCAACAAAGGTGCTAAAAACATTCCTTAGAGATTTTGGTCCATATTGATGTGATGGCATCATGCGGTTGCTGCAGATTATGCACATCCATAATGCAAATCTCCAGTTCCTACAACCTAAACGTGTACTCTATTGGATTGAGATCTGTAACTGTTACTGCCATTTGAGTACAGTGACCTCAATTCACTTGGTCTGCAACAATGTCGAGGTAGGTGGTACATGTGAAAGTATCAGCCAAACAAGCTCTAGGGCCAAAGGACATCATACTGGTTCTGGCAGTTTGCCTTCTTCCCAATAGTGCCATATTTTCCACAGGTAAGCAACACACCTTGTTATCCAGAGGATGTAAAAAAAAAAAGAATAATTTCAGACCGGGCCACCTTCTTCCCCTGCTCTATGGCTCAATTCTAATGCTCACATACTCCTACTTTCAATGCATTCAGCGGTGGACAGGACTCAGGATGATGTGTCTCCAGCTGTGCAGTGTGGCCTGCATATCATAGCAAGCATAATTTTTTTTCCAGCAACTTGTGCTACAGTACTTTTTTGGGATCTAATCAGACAGGCTAGCCTTTCCTTCTCACATGCACCAGTGAGCCCTAGGTACCAAGGGCCCTGTTGCCATTTCCAGGGTGCAAACTTCACCGCGACAATGACTGTATTTTGCCATCATGTCTTTGACCAGTTACCGTTATGCCATATTAATTTCAGAACCCCCTGAGCCAAGAATTTCCCATTCCCCTTTTTTGTGGTGCCTTTGGTGCTTTGAAATAATCTAAATCTATTCAGATATTGGCAAGTAAAATCACCAACAATTACTCATGCTTCCTGCCACAGTGCGCAGCTTGTGTCATATGTAGGTACAAAGATAATTGGAAATGTAAAAATAACCATTGACCATCCCGAAAGAGTTGAAAAGAAAAATTTTGAGGAAATGAAGGGTTCGCTTCTGGCTTTGTTGCCTTAGGGATGCAGTGACCATCAGGTTGCTTCCATCCTTAAAAGACGGCAGTACACAAGAAAAAGATAAAGCAGTAGACACTAGGGACAAAAAAGCTACAGAATGGTAGAGGACGAAAACGAATCTCTATACTAACAGGGATGACTGCAAACTCGTTTGAATGTCATTGAACAATCATATGATGACATCAAGTGACCTTCACACTATGGCATTGAAGCTGGGGTGAAGTTCATGTCAAGGATGGTTCAAAACAGGCTCTTAGACGTGGGACTGTGCTGTGATGTGAAATCAGAGCCTCCAAATACTAATTTCTGGATGTCTCTTGGTTAAAACATTAGCACCATATTGTTTAAAAATGTATATGAACCTGTTTTCTTTACATTATTCAAGATCAGCAAACATTGTTATTTAATGTGTTTGTATTTGGAATTTAGAACATATTTTGTCAGGATTTTCTAAAATAAAACAAATAATCTTAGCAAAACCTACAGACCTATAAAAACAAAACCTGTGAAACTGATCATTTTCCATATTATACATAATTATATATATTGTTTCCTCAATTCATTTACAATAGAATGCAAGTTATGTTTTTAACTGCAATAAACAATCTTCCTGTATTCTCAGTAAGAATATAGAAGTCATGATCATTTTATGTGTATATGCCTGACATAGACTTGGCTCAAAAGACATGTCAACTTTGTCCAATGAATTAATATTTTGCATAGCTAACTTATGTTCTCTCGTTCTCTTTTTAGATGAGATCCTGAACAAGACCATAAGCCAGAGAAAGAAAGGAATACCTTAGTGCTTGACATCTAATATTTCTGAATCCCAGATTTCAGTCTTGGTTTCCATCTGTGCTTCGGGGATCATGGACTTAATGAATAGATTCCTTCCTTGATAGAAGTGACAGTGGAAGGAATTAATGGAACTTTGTAACATGTGAGCATAAAGGAGATCTCTTAAACCATGTAGTTAATTTCAAGTTCATTGGATTTGCATATCTACACTTTCTCATTTTTTGTTCAGGAACAATTGAATGTTATATTTATCCCAGACATTTTCTCTCTCTTTTGTTAAATAATCTTCATCAGATTTTAAGCAAGTTTTGGTTTATCAGAAATGGCGTACCAGTCACTTGAAGTTTCAACTGGAAATGATTTCATCTGCACAGAGTGTGGTGAAGGATTTGGCCAGTACCCAAAACTAATCAATCACATGGCTAATCATGGACCCATTGGACCATTTTCTTCCACTTCTGAACCTTCAACTAATGGTTGTGATAAACTTATTGAATTTGCACTTCATGAAAATGGAACACTCACAGTGGTTGATAGAGCTGCTTTGTCAAACTTCTCATTCTTATTTGGAAAACCCATGTCAAAGCTGTTGTCGAACCCAGCAAATTGTCAGGATCCCTTGCCTTCAAGCAAAATGGCAGAAAGAGACCATACCCAGTGTAGATGTGAGAGATGTGGTCAAGTGTTTAGGAGCCAGAAAAGTTTGCAACAGCATCAGCGGTATCGTCCCCTTGAGCAAGGGTTTAAATGTACCTTATGTTGCAAAGTTTTTTATGATAGAGAGAGCCTTCGTGGGCACCTCCAGAAACATGCTCATGAACGTTTTTACAGTTGTGGACATTGTGGAAAACGATTCTTGAGACAAGAGACCCTGTTTTTACATCAGAAAGAATGGCATGCATCCCTTGGATCAAAGAGTTTAAGTAAATTTGATGAGGACCGTGAAAATGGTATAGATAAATCATATCCTTGCAGGATTTGTGGCTTGCGTTTCTTTTGGCTGTCAGACTTGCAGAGCCATTTGATTAATCATTCTCATGTCAGCAAAGCAAATGATGATCCTACACAAAAAGAGAATATGCAGGGACAGGATGATGTTATCCCTAAGAAAAATGCCTCCCATTCTCCTGATGATTCGAATGACCGTTCATATCGTTGTGGCTTGTGTGGAGGACACTTTAATTGCTTGTCAGATTTGAAAGAGCATCACCTTTCGGAACATCCGGAGGAGGATTCTTCTGAACCAGCACCTGAGATTAAACGACAGTCTGTTAATTATTATGGTATAATGCGTCAAATGGTTTCAAAACACCAAACACAAAGAATGGATTTATTGAGGCCACGGATGAGAGGTAGACCAAGAGGAGGTGCTTCTAGAGGTAATCCACATTCTAAGGTATTCCCTTGCAAACAATGCCATCGTGTTTTTGTGCACTCCAGTAGCCTTTCCCGTCATATGCGATACCACAAGGGCACCCTTCATACATGCCTTTATTGTGGTAGACACTTTCCACAAAGATGTGACGTTACAAGGCATGTTGCCATGTACCATAGTTCAGACATAAAGCTTAAGGCCGATGGTGAAAAAGTAGACCAGGAAGATGAAAGTGTTACGCATGAGTCACCAAAAACTCAGACAAGCAATGAAAGTGATCATGAAGGTGAAAACAGTGAAGACCAGCAGTCACCAAAACCACCAGACAAAGAGGAGTTGCCAGATACACAAGAGCCCTCTCAAATCAAGCCACGCATGATGTACAAATGCAAAGACTGTTGTCGAGTCTTTAGGCTACTTAGCGTATTTCAGCGACATGTGCGCAACCATAGAATGCACCCTCCTCGCATCCTGCTGTTCTGTCCTCGTTGTCCATGTCGCTTCACCTTCCGCTCTGCTCTAGAGCGCCATCTAGAGAACCATGATAAAGAAGGGACAGAGAAGCATGGTCAGGAACCATCTTCACCTGCAGAGGCCAATATGGAGTACGTAGAAAATGAAGACGATTTGAGTGTTGAAAGGAGTGAGTCAGAACCTGATTCAAAAGAGAGTCCATCAACAGATGTACTGTATGAATGCACAGAATGTACTGAGACCTTCACAGAGCTACAGCTATTCCTCAAACATCAAAGTACTCATGGTTGAAAGATATTTGTAGAGACGATAATATATACCTTGAACTGTTGATTTACCTGTTTGATAAAATGCCACATCTGATTGATATACTGATTTTTAAAATCATGCTATTTTGAGAGAGTATAGTCAGATCTTGGGTCAGATCAAAGACAATGCTAATTTGGTACTTGAAAATGGGTACTTAGACACATTTGTTTCCTACAGTGCAAATTCGAACTCAAAATTCGAATTTTTCTTCTGTTACTGCTTACCTTCAATTGGTTCTTTATGGAACTTTATTTGCAGTGTGTACTCATTTGATATTGAATGTCTTCAGAGCTGCCAGGTATTGAGGTCCAAATCCAAGACAATCTCACTGATTTTATTTTTATTAATAATTACAATTACTGTAAACAATGTACTAAATATAGACACACCTTAGTCTGTGTAGTTTTTCCCCTTCTCTGTTTTCATATAGAAAGCCATGATTAAGCTATTGGATGGAAATTGAAATGTGTTTGCATTATTTTAACAAGTTATAAATCAAGTGTGCCACCAATATTTGTATGAACAGTATTCTGTTTACATACCCTTCTTTGAATACAGAGATGACACTAAAAAAAAGTACTGCTAAATGTTTTGCTGACACCCAATATGTACCATTACAAACAGCCTAGTCCAGTGTTTTGGTTCTGACTGACATTATTGTCAGAAGTCTAGGCTGGATTTGGTTGCAACAAGATTTGTCCGAACCCAGGGTATGGTGGTAATTAAATTCACTCATGCAGTACGTACTGCAGATTTTAAGGGCTTCCTTGGGAATTATTGGGCAACTAGATAGACGAAAAAGAGAGCATGCCTGTCTGCAAAATGTGCCTGAAGTCCCAAAGGTAGTGCTTTTAATAATAAAAAAAAATTACCTCTAATATAATCACTGTATTTGCAGTTAGGACACAGATACACGTTTGAGGACAACTGGGTCATGACATTTCCTCTGACCTTATCCTGTTTGGCTGTATATGCGAAGCAGGACTTAAAGAATTGGACTGGCTCGTTGCAATTCAACCAGCTCATTTTGGGACATTGTGATTTGGTCAATGAGAAACCTTTGTGCCTTGATGTGAACAACTTTATCTGAAAATTCCCTGGCAGTAGTAACCATATAACCATTGTATGGGAATAAATGTATTGCTGTTGGGTCCAAAGGCACAGACTATGTTATTCAGTGAATACCAGGGTCTAAAATAAAGTACATGTGATTATCAGTACAACACTCGAGTATTAATGTCTCACTTTATGAACGTGTCCTTCACTGGCAAATTGAGGAAACTTACCAAATGGCCACCTTATTTGTTTGTGGTAACTGAGTAATTTTTCTTTTTTAATAATGATTGAAACACAACTACATATCTCTTGTGTACTCGTATTAATAAAAATGATCTGACATCATGCAGAATGTATTTGTTTGTTTGTGCATAAGGATAGGGTAACAAATTTAAAAAAACAAATGTTCCCCAAATGTCTAAAATATCTTTGTTTACTTGGACACTAGAAGTATCTATACCTAAATTACTGCCATTTTCACCAGAGCTGACCAAATGCTGATGCTCTGCTGAACATATACAAAATGATAAAAAGATCACCACTGGGAATACATCCCTGAGATGAGGACCCCACTCCTCCGCTCCCTGCACTGGCTTCCTGTAGCTGCCCGCATCAAATTCAAAACGCTGATCCTTGCCTACAAAGCTAAAAATGGCCCAGCACCCACTTACCTCTCTGCTCTAATCACACCATGCACTGCACCACGTTCCCTC
>JAQMYL010000033.1:6813889-6824532 GCA_030014365.1 Clarias pachynema | reverse complement strand
AAATAAAAATCAGGAACCATCATGGAGTTAGAAAGTGACCTAAAACTTTTGAACGGTAGTATATATATATATATATAGAGAGAGAGAGAGAGAGAGAGAGGGAGAGAGCTAGATAGATAGATATATTATAATATTTAAAATTTTCTTCATAGTCTGGTCTCAGACTCCAGTCCAGGAAGGCCACGGGACTGCAGAGGTTAGACATCTAACCTGATTCATCGTATGAACCAGGTAAATGTGGTTTGTTAAACGCAGGGAAACAGTTGGACTACAGCCCACAGGACCTGAGTTTGACACTATAGTACTGGTCAGCTTCTGATCAGAGGTTATGTGTAATTCTTGAATACTTGTCTGGTGATTTTTTTAAACTGGTAGTGACGTTTTTCTAAAATCCCAGCATCAATGCTGTGCCCTGCCACATCTATGCCAATACCACACACACACGACCATGCCAGTGTAATGTCAATGACACTGCTATGCTGTGAACAATTATACTCTTGTCATTGCTGGGAAAGGGAGAGTACACTGTGAGAATGGTATACAGTTAGTAATTGTGAGGCCAAATCTAGTCGAATTTATTGTTTCCCGACTGAGTCTTTTATTCTAAAAAAAAGAAGAAGAAAAAAGCGACTTCCGGTGGCCGTCGTGTAAAACTAGCTAGTGTTGTCTTCGCAGGTCTACCGGGCGCATAAATATGATTATACGTTGAAAATGCAGTGTTAGTGACTTCATTGCACTTTGCCGACATTGCAGAAGAGTAAGAGTAAATGCGTCTCGGTGTCAGAAACAGAGCGTTTCCAGGAGGAGCACTGCAGGCGCGGACTTTGGTGTTTTCTAATTAAATGATCCCCGAGGACCCTCGGCGATTGTGCGCGTGCCGGATGCAATAGCGCCTCCAGTAAGTCGCGATTTGTCACGTCGAGTAAACAGAGAGAAAGACTTTCTAAAAAAAACAAAAACAAAAAAACAGTTTTAACACACTAATAGTGAGAATGTGTGAGTGCATGCGCGGGATGTTGGATGAACGTGTGAGCAGCATCGACATGCAGAGCGATAAAAGCCTCCGCGACCGACCGTGCAAACATTCAGCTTTCACACATGCATGCTGCACTGTTACACGCACAGCACGTCTATCTCATTATCCTGTTATTTGTGTAGAAAATAAACCACCACAGTTACATCAACCACCTGAACTCTGATCTAACATCCAACCAGACACTGAACTGATGTACCAGGGGAAAGAAAAATGTTTCTGGAAAGTTTAAAAAAAAAATTTTTTTTATTTCTCCAAACATGCTGCTGAGTTATACCTAGGTTAGTCCTAAAGTACACACATCCTTAACCTTTTCAAATCCAAGTAAGTTTAAATTTGGATAAGGGCAAAACGTTTGATCTCTGCTACACTGTGTGCATGGCCTTGTTAGATCTTTGTATGAGGATCACTGCATGTTACGAATTCTAGCTTGAAGAAAGTGATCAGATTTTCAGAATTTTATTTGTCACATAAACAGCGGGCGTTATGGTGGCGTAGGGTCTGGGTTCGATTCCTGCCTTGGGTCTGTGTGCATAGAGTTTGCATGTTCTCCCCGTGCTTGGTGGGTTTTCTCCGGGGACTCTGGTTTCCTTCCACAGTCCAAAGATATGCAGGTTAGGCTATTTGGCCTTCCCAAATTACCCATTGTGTGGGGAAAAGCGTGTGTATGTGTGTTCTGCAATGTATTGGCTCCCCATGCAGGGTGGACCCCGACTCATGCCCCACGCGTGAACTTGTATGCAGGATAAAGTGGTATAGACGATGAGATGAGACATACACAGCCATACACAGTATGATGTGCAGTGCAATGCTTATTCTCTGCAAGAATTAATTGAACTAGCAAGTACAATTAATAGTAATAATAAAAAAGAATATTCAAATAGAGAAAAAATAATAGGAAATAAAATAAATATATGTACAAGGTTGCGAATAAAATAAAACTGAAATAGAATTGTATGAGGTATTAAGTTATATATATTTTACAGTATAAAAGACAGTTGAGTGCAGTTTGTCCTCATTTATGTGAATATGAGCATTGTGCAAAGTCCCAGAGGGTGTGCAACATACTGTATAAGCAATCAAGTGCTATAATTCTCACGTGCTAATAAAGTGAAATAGTCAGACGAGACATACAATATAGGATAAAACTGGGTCGGAATAGTTTTTTTGTTCTTTGCACTCTGATGAACTCTTGATAGCAATGTAATGCATGAGGCACTATTTTCCACGGTTTTATTCATGTTCTGCCCTAAGCGACTCAAGTCATAGCAGAAAGGTTTTCATTACAGTAAACTTGTATAAAAAAAAAGTTAATAAATAAATGCAGAATCTGTACTGCTAAAAAAAAAAAAACATAAACAGTAAAGATAAAAGCAGTGATCAAATATTACATTACGTTTGCCAGCCTTGTAAAATAGCACAGTAATTCATAATCTTGCACAAATAATTACTGACAGTGTAACATACTCATGAGGAAAGAATTCACATCCAGCCATAAGATTAATTAAAATAATTAAAACAGTGGAATTGTCACATTGGGTGCAAATCCTACTAGTACTACTACGAATAACAGTAATAATAATAATAATGAGGTTAATTAAGTATGACTCACAAACCAGTTCAACATGCAGTGAGAGCTTTAAATGATTTATGCTTGAAGATGAAGGTAAGGAGAAAGGGATGTATTACAGCGCACTCCTGATGGATGCCAGACAACAGTATATGGATAAATTAGTGCCGCTAAAGTGTTTGATCTGTATGAACCACAAAATTGAGTAGAGTAATTCTTGGGATAGACTACTTTTCTAGCAATTTTTTTTTTTACATCTGGTGTGGGGCTTGATTGTGTAATCTGATAAATTAAATTGTCTTAAAACACAGTTTACAAACAGTTTAAAGGACAGAATGTGAGTTGTATGGGGGTAACAGTGCTGTCATTGTTCTTCTATTAAAACTTATTACTGTTTGCCCTTTTGTGACATTCTGAGATAAAATAATCAGGCATTCCCAGGGGTGCCACAAGATATAGCAACATTTTTTAACATTTTAACGTCCCCCTGGAGTCATTATCCTTACTTGGCAACCCATTTACAACTGTACAATAATGCTATTATCTATCTTGTTCATAAATAAATGTCAAGAGCTTCGGTTAATGTTCACATCAATCTTCAGAATAAGGAAAATTCCTCCATTTCAAAGGCTATTAAGTTTTAAATGTCTGTCAGAAAATGTCATGTTTGCAATCGTTATCTTTTAACACGTGTCAAGTTTTTGGCTAGTTTTTAGTACTGTACAAGCCTTAATCTCCTTCATAATGCAGGGCAGCAAAACATTTTTATGGCCCCAATCAGAAAAAGCTGTGAATGTCTTTGCTTGCAAAACATGAATGGGTGTTTAGCTATAATAACACATTGTTGAAACAATGTGTTATTATAGCTACTTCACTGTACATTAGTTCATTAAGTATTTCTGCAACTATTTAATTAAGGCTTGTGTAGTTCCTATGATTGTATTTAAATAGTATAATGTGCTTAGTTACAGTCATTAAAAGTGTTGGTTTATTTACAGCACTGACTTTTGTTATGAGAACTAAAAACCTCTTTTTTTTTTCTTTTTTTTTTTTAGTCAGCTCGCAGCCAAAACAAAATGGCAGCCAATAAAAATAAAGAAAACTTGGCCCGGGCTAGCTTTGATATATGCAAAGCTGCATTTTTAAAAAAAGGCTTTTTCCATTATGACGTACAAAGTAAGGAGCTATGTCGATGAATCTTGATGTATTTATGTGAATTTGGGCCTTTTAAGACTTGTAAGTGCTAGCAAATGATAGGGAAAAGATTTGAGACTGAATGATGGAAAAGTCGTCTGCGGCTAGTTGATTTAACATGAAATCATCCCATAGTAACTAAAAAACACTCTAATCCCATGCTGTGCTGAAACGGCAGACGGCCACAACATGTTCCATATCAGCCAAGAATAGTCCTATGAGACTACAGTGGTCAGAAGCTGACCAGAAATGGACATTTGAATACTGGAAAAAAAGACTTTGTTTTTTCCATTCAATCATTTCTGCTAAGTCTGGACCCATCTGGACATTCCTATTTTATACATTAAAAGTACAAGTATGTTTTATTTTAGTAATACTATGAGTATGTTTTGAAAGAACTGGATATGTATAATGTCCAACTAATTATATATTTTCTAAGTGCTCATTTTGTGAGGATCAGTGTTTTCCTTTTCAAAACAAAACAACTGTTATTATCATTCACTTACAGAAATAGCTGTTTTCATTTATGGATTTTGAAGGTAATCATAACTTGGGAATGATTGCATTAAGCTAACAGAAGTGTATCCAAGCAACAGCAGGCCAGCTTCTATCAGCACATACATAACAATACATACATATACTGCCTGGCCAAAAAAAAAAGAGGAAACCTCCAGACTCTAATATTTTAGCTTTAGTTCTTAGCTTTGATTCTGGCCTGCAATGTGAAAAATGCCTGCAAAATAATTTCACATGCTTCCAGAACCTGGATCCCATTGCTCACTAATAAGGTTAATCTTTCAACACGTTGCAATTTTTTTTTGCCAGCCTAAAGCAGGCAAATACTACCAGCTTAACGTATTATAACAAGTAAACTGTCTGGGCTAGCTTCTAGGTCAGTGTATGCCAAAGCGTAGGCTGCTGCCCACTGGCACCCACTGGTGGACCCTAATGGTACTGCATTTGGATCATTTACAATAAATAAATGTTTTAAATGTTCATTTTGGTGTTTAAATTCGAAAATAATTATTAAATATTTCCATTGTATTTTTTATATTTATGATAAGTATCCAGAACTAATTAAACAAAGCCATAGTATTTAAAGTCTGTGTTATTTATCTGACCTAGTTTTAAGCCAGAGCCATACTCCATATGTTGTCACTAGCGAGGAATCGTAATTAATAATCATAATAATGACAGAATAAACTTTTTGTTCAGTGGCAAACAGTCAAAATACAGGCATAATTGTTTACTATTTGCACTTAAATTTTTACATTTGCTGCTTTACACATGTAAATGTGGATATGTGGATGGATTATTACCTTGCACTGAATTGCAGTAGGTCATTTCTTTTTCTAGAATCGGTCCCTGCTTGTCTGCATACACACAATGAGACCCAGGATATAGGGTGATTCTCAAAAAAAAAAAAAAAAAAAGCTTTATCCTGTTAGGTGTGGTTAGCTTTGTTTGCAAATTAGCAGAGTATAATCTGAGTATAATCTTAAGGTTCTCTATGGTAACAGATCTGAGTCTGTTGCCATAGAGAACCTTAAATGGAGTGTACTGTTTTCAAAATTACAAAACCTCAGTGGTCAAATGCACATCTGCACAGCACTTTTAGTCATAATACTGTTTTTGTTCCAACACCCCAGGTTCATACAGTAATGGAAATCTTAAAATGTAGGAATCACGTTTTACAGAGGAGGGAAAGGTCATGGAAAATTATTTTTAAAAAATAGTTTTTTTCCATGAAAAGTCACGGAAAATAAAAAAACATATCAAAGTCATGTGATTTGCATGTGTGTGAATGGTTGCTGCTACACTTTCATCCATTGTCAAAACCTCAGATGACTTTGAAGGGCTACAATATCTATACAGTAGTTGATTTTAATAATAATAAGAAGAAGAAGAAGAAGAAAATGAATTTTAAAAAAAAAACTAACTAATTTTGAGAATATCTTTTGTTCAATATCAATAATTTTTAACAAGCAGAGATGGTTCATTTAGGAGAAGTATTTAGGACCAAATTATTAAAATATGAATATTTAAATATTAAATGAAATACAATATACAGATAATCCTGTAATAATTTATTACTGATTGATGCCATGTAGCAAAAGGACCTGCTACTAGTCTGTACAACCTCCGGAGAAGAAGTGAGAAAATATGATAGAGAAAGTTATGGACTGCAAATTGTATTAAAAACTGAATGTGCAAAAGTATTTTACGTGTTGTTGTAATTTGTTACATCTTTTACTGAAGTAATTTATTTTTAGTGATTTGATGTGAATGTTTATTTTAACCATATCCCTTTCTAATTTTATGTTTATTTAGTTTTTACACATAAGTCTTAAAGCTTGCTTATATAAAGTACTTTCTATTCTATGTTATTGGTATATGTTCATTTACAATCTTGTTTCTAATCTTTCTTCAGGTTCCTGGTGCAGCATACGTGTATGAAAGGACAAAACAGGACATCAAGCAAAGGATTGCAGGATTGGAGAGCTTCGCCAATAAGGCAACATAAATATATGTATGTTTTTTGAAGAAACAAAATGACACCCTTCCATTTTTGTTGTCATATCTTTTTATCTGAACAAACAGTGTTAAAGACACAGTTGCTTTTTGAACAGCTTTACAACTCGCTCTCTCAAAAGCAGCTTATTTACAATGATTATTTGTTGGACATATTGTGCCACCTCTTATAAAGGCACATGGTATTTGGTTCTCTTTTAACACAACGTAGGAGAATGTCATGTGCTGAACTAATGAAAAGGTCACATGAAGATACAGTGGATAAACTTGAGCAAATTCCTACAGTGAAGGAGTCCTGCACAATCATGGAAGACACATGTATGCCTAATAGGTCTCCCACAGAAGACAACAGGCAGCATGATCCAGTGGACATTAATAACAAGGACTCTTCTGATCATCCCGAAATTCAGCATACCACTCCGACAAAATCCGTACCTGACCCTGCAGAAATGCCGGTACTTAACAACAAGCCTCTGCATGATTCTGATGAGAAAACAAATGACACCAATCACAAACATGACGGTTCTGAGGTGGACCTTCAGAGATCTGAGCAATCTAACCAAACAGATGAGGAGAATAATGCCTCAAATAGCTTAGCTTCTATACCTGTACCACTTCCCGGGGATGAGCAGGAGCACAGTGATCATCAGTGCGATCAGAAACCTTCGACTGAATCTCATTCTGAAGGAAGCAATGCAGTGAATACGGATAGGGACAGTTCCTCATATCGTGGCCGTCCACGCAAGGAGAAGCGTGTTATTAAATGTGAGTTCTGTGGACGCCCATTCAATCATGCATCAGCTTACATAATCCACCGGCGTGTCCACACAGGAGAGAAGCCTTTCAGTTGCCAGATTTGTGGTAAAGCCTTTGCCCAACTCTCCAACCTTAGATCGCACACCAAGATCCATAATGCACCTAAAAGTGTGACTTTGCAAAATTCTAGCATATATCAAAACAAAGCCAATGTTCCCAAGAGTGTGACACCACCGAAAGAGAACCAAGTGAGCGTGACTCCAGTTTTTACAAATGACTGCCCAGACAAAAGCACTGAGCCTCTCAACAGGAGCAGAAAACCCGTTGCTTGCTCTATCTGTGGAAAGATCTTTCCTTACAAATCAGTGCTTAAAATACACCTTCGGACTCACAGTGGTGAAAAACCCTACTCTTGCAGAGTGTGCGGCAAAGCATTTACACAGGCGTGCACTGTTCGAGTCCATGAAAGAGTACACTGGTCCGTCAAACCCTTCCTATGTTCTAAATGTGGGAAAGGATTTTCCCAGATTGGGACACTGAAAGGTCATACCTGCGATGGGAAAAGGCAAACCCATGCCACTTTAAAAGATATGGAAATTGCTGGAGTTGTAACCTTCAGGTGTCACCTCTGTAAAAAGTGCTTCGGCACGAGAGATGAGTATGATGTTCATGTGCAAGCACACACAGATGGTCACCGTTATAGCTGTGAAAGGTGTGGTCAGAAATACAGTCTTCGCTCTGAACTTGACACTCACACAAAACACTGTTTTGCAATGTGGCATGCAAAGTCAAAGCCTCATAGTCATTCTTCAGTCAAGGTAGAAACCAAAACCACAGAGCCTAAAACAGATCAAGGCTCACAGGTTGCAAGTACAGGATCCACACC
The DNA here is from genome assembly GCA_030014365.1 of Clarias pachynema. NCBI lineage: Eukaryota > Metazoa > Chordata > Actinopteri > Siluriformes > Clariidae > Clarias > Clarias pachynema. The sequence continues at coordinate 6,816,561 of JAQMYL010000033.1, read as the reverse complement.
CATAAAAGTGCAGAAACCCAGCTTGGTCGAATCTTGTAAACAGGAATACCAGAATAAGCAGAGAGAAGCACCACAGTCTGACTTTTTCCAGCCTCAGAAACGTAAGAAATACCCATCTCTGCTGGCTTGCCCCCCTAGGGTAATGGCCACCTCTGCTTATGATCCTCAAAGCAATCTCAGCCATTGTCAACCTTTTAAAGTAAGCTATATTGTAGCTTTGTTAAACAGCCTGGACCAGAAATCAGACCCAAGGAAGTATTTGTGTCCACGGTGCGGACGGCTTTTCAGGCATGTCGGAAGACTGCGGGCCCATATGCTAAGTCATGCTCGGGGTAAGGGCTTCACCTGTGGCCACTGCGGGAAAAACTTAGAAAACTGGAGCAACTTTTGGCGTCACCAGCGTATGCACAAACAAAGACGAGGCCGCTTCTTTTGTCCAAAATGTGGTCAGGGTTTTCGCTTTTCCAGTATATACATGGAGCACCTGCAACAACATCCAGAGCTTAATGCATATTTCTGCCCCATTTGTCCTCACACCTTTTCCAATGCCACGAGTTTGAAGAACCACCAACAGGAATGGCATCAGTCAAGCATGCCTCATTTATGTGACATCTGCGGCAAAGGTTTTTCAACAGCCATAGTCCTAAAGCGTCATCGAGTAACGCATTGTTTTAAAAACTCACAGGTAGATATGCCGTATGTGGTTGATGTGCAGCCGATGATGAAACCTTATGAATGCGGTAAGTGTGCTGCCAGTTTCAAAAACTTGGATTTACTTTTCAATCATCAGCTCTGCCATTCACCTAAAGGACTGAATAACCGAAACCGAAATAACAGGCACGAACAACGGAAGAAGGCGCAATACTATCCACCTGACAAAAACAACCTCCACTTTGCCATTTCTACATCTCATCAAAATAATTCAGAACCGTGTCAGGATCTCATTCATGGACATCACTTCACTTCCATCCCTCCAGATTCAGTTCAAACACAAACCCAGTTGGGAATGGATATCGGTTATGCACAAAATATGACTTTTCCATTTTTCTCGTCAGATTCTAAGCCTACGCATTTAGGAACAAAAGAAATAAAAAGCTCTATGTGTGCTTACATGAGTTCTGTGACAACTAAGGAAATGCACACTGGGTCTGCTCTGGAGTCCAAATCATTGCACAAACCTGGGCATCTTGCGTGCACAGACTGTGGTGCTTGTTTTGCCTTTCTTCCAGCTTTGCATGAACATTACTTGAAACATGCCAGAGGAGAGATATAAAGATGATGCCATTATAAATGTATTCTCATCATACTTTTTAGAGGACTTTTTTTTTTAACATTGACCAAGAACGCTGCATGGGAGATTTTTCACTCACTATTCTAAGCTCTAAAAACAGTTTCTACTAGACGTAGACGTGCACAATTTGTCATGGTTTTAATGTGAATATAAGAAAGGCAGACATCATTTTATCAAATGATTGTAGGAAGCATTGCCTGCATTTGGATGTTAACAGTGAAATATCTCTTCTTCTAGGTCTGCTGAAGCTTTAATTATAGCACTTAACTACTTGTGTAGTTAAAATGACATGTGTCTTAATGATCATGGGCTGGAATATATTTTTTTTTTAATTCCAGGTTATATAGTTTAGATAACTGTTCAAAACTGCTGTACATTTTTGTGATTAAAATTGGTTTGGAAAACAGACATCGTGCATTTTAACATTATTATGAGTGTTGAGGTTTGTTATTAAGACTGCTACATACTCAAGAGTGTTTTTTTTTATTGTATATATTGTTTTGTATATATATTTTAAATCTAATATATCTGCACTTTTTTATACCTAAAATGTATTTTCTCTGTAGTGCATGTTTTAAAATGATCTAATAAATCTACATGACAGGAGAAGCAGATACGTAGGATTTGACTGTGAAATTCAAGTATATATACCATGTACCTTGTGGTAAATACAGGTACAGTATTGCAGGCTTACAAGGTCTGATTAAAATTCAGATGGGTTAAAAAGCACTTGCTAAATCTACCCCTCCAAACTACACCTTAGTCACCACTTGGCCAGAAAACATTTCACTGATTATAGTCTTATAGGGAATGCAGTGAAACAGTGCCTCCAGGGTTTGTAGGGCAGTGACTGATCTCTGTGTACATGTGCATTTTTGCATATTTACCCATGTGTGCCAGTGGCTGTAGGTCAATGGGCAATTTTATTTGCAATAACTCTCCTATTGGACTTCTATATTGATCCTGACTCACTATAACGGAAAGTCTGCAACGCCTAAAGTGCCCGTCATTGCGCTGTGTTTAAAGTGAAAAGGCTGCTCGTGTGTAACCTGAGGTGTGTCTCAGTTTCCTGACTAATTGTGTAGATCAGCACATAAATAATAGAGGTTTTCCTGTTTTCCTTTCCAGTTCACGTGCTTGGGTAGGTTAACCACATACCCATATCATATAGCCAGTTTAATTGAGGTGGCAGTGTAGGAGTGGCAAGTTTTTTTGCAAATGTAAACATGCAAAGGAATTATACTTGCAAAATCTAACACCCTGATTATCCAAACATTTTAGGACTGTTTAGAAATATTCAAATTATATTCAATTCAATTCAATTCAATTTTATTTGTATAGCGCTTTTAGCAATTGTCATTGCCTCAAAGCAGCTTCACAC
>JAQMYL010000033.1:6798391-6809047 GCA_030014365.1 Clarias pachynema | reverse complement strand
GATTGAGTTTATTTGTTTCAGGTTCAAAGAATGTTCAAATACATGTCTAGAATTTATATTTATAAATAACATTTTGCCAAAATAATATTAACAATAATAATTATAATAATAATCGTAATAAACAGTAAAATAATAATACAATTGTAATGACAGTACTGTATATTAATTGTTCTTGTTCCCTACTCTAAGGAATTGTTTTGTTTGTTTGTTTATTTTGTTTGTATTTTTAAAAAATTAAATCACAATTACAATTACAATATTAAAAGTATAAAAGTTCAAGATTCAGGTGTAAAATATTTAATTACACAAATAACTATTCACAATTGAATAGACAATACAATATATACAATACAAAAAAAACTTAACTTGTTATTTTATTTATTTATTTATCATTAAGTACAAAATTTAGTAAAACAACAAAATTGCATCTATTAGTATGCAAAAACAGGCTCGGCATAGTAGAACCATATTAAATCCAAACATTCCAAGAAACATAAAACATAAGATAGAATAAAAATTACAATAATTGCAACAAATTATACATTACGTTACGCTTGTTATGACCAGACGTCAGGGACGACGTGACGTCATATTTCTGCGACAGCTGTCCGACTGTGTACATGTAGCCATGAAAGATTTTCTACATAGACTTTACGTTTTAAATGTAGATTTTTTTTTTAATTATTTCCACGAGTTACAAACCAGTGGCACGAAGGTGAGAAACGCCCACGCTTATTCAGACAGCAGTGTTACAGTCAACACGGTTTTATTCAGGCGGCAGTGTTTATTTCCCAGCTACAAGCTCTGGCTACGGTTGCTAGCTAGCAGTTAGCTTAGCTAATTTATGCCGGATGGGCATCCATTGCGGATGTGGTGCAGAATAAAGGATCACTGATGCGGCAGAGCACACACCGGCCATGGTTTAACTCACCTGTTTGGGTGTGTGTTGTGTTGTTTATTGGTTTTGATTTGCTTTAATATATTTGTTCGCTTTACTCAGCTCAGAATTTAGTCCTGGTTTTCAGACTCCATGAGATGTGCTCAGTATTGGCGCTGCTTCCTACTGCATATCATGTCTATTCTATTTAAACAACCTTTTTTAAAAAACATGTTTTAAAAGTACATGTCAATCATAGTGACCTCTGAATTATAGTTTACTCTTTTTCAGAATCTATGCATCCCCAGTATGTCCAAACAGGACTCATGTTAGAAGACTGTCTCTGTCCTCTCTATATGAGGAAATAGTTTTCCCTTCAGTTCCACTTTTGTAGTTTCGTTCTTCAGTCACCTGAGGGATCACTTTCTAGCTGGTGTCTGACTTTAATTGAGGCAAATCATCATCATGCAATGTGCACACTCAGTGAGCACTCCTCTAGCTGAGTGTGATGGCACTTTTGTGAATGGTGCTGCCTCGGCTCTGACCCATGAGTGAGTATTATGAGGAGGGCGGGTTGCTATATGAGCGCTCGCCTCCCATGCACATTAAAGTGGAGTCGCCTGAAGGTGCCTTCGGCGGTCGAGTCTCGGAGGACGGCTTCCCCCGCGAAGACGACGACTCTGAAGGCAGCTGCGATCACGCAGGCCTGCCTTTCAACGTCGTGGTCGTGCATCCCAACATTGTTGCTCCTGGAGTCGCTTCTGATGACCTGCTACCCATTCAACAAAGTAAGCTGCACCTATCCAATCACTGAAGCACTTTGAAGCTGCCAGTAGGCTTTCTCCATCAGATAGGTGACTAATCGAAGGTACTTCAAATTCGAATGGTGACTGTTCACAATGATTCATTTACAAAATGTTTACTGCACACAAGACAAATAATAATTTGATTAATGCTGCTCAGGTACAAAAGTCAGTTACAATACATCAACATATTCATATGTTTAAAACAGTCTAGAACAAATACTGTATTCTTTCAATAAATGTTTGCTTTAGCTTTCAATTGGGGCTGTCACAAATAAAAACAGCTTCATCATATGATTTATTGCCATGTATATATTTTCAATTTATAACTTTATTGTCTTTTTAGCTGTCTCTTTTGCATACTACCTTTATAATCTAGCCATAACTGTATTTTGTGTTTTGTCTGTACCACAGCACAGTTGTGAGTGTAATAAGGCTTTTATACAAAAGCTCTGTAAACACGAATCTAAGGCTTTGACCACACATACGCAGATATTTTTTTAACATGGTCTTTTGGCTAGGCTTATATCATCGTCTGCTGGTTTGGTGTACTTGGACAGCTTGTTTTTGCATTTTAATGTGGACCTAAGATCCCTTTTTTAAAAAAGTACCTGTGTGCTGGGACTGTGCAATTTAATCGATTATACAGTTTCATATATACATTGTCCCTGAAGTTGATGTGTTGGAAGCAGAAAAAACAGACAAGCATAATGATTTAAATGGCATTGACAAGGACCGAATTGTGATCTCTTGTGAGATGTTCCTGGTCTGCAGTGGTCAGGACATACCAAAAGTGCTGCAAGGAAGGAAAACCGATGAATCGGTGACGGGGTCATGCGCGGCCAAGGCTCACTGACACACGTGGGAGCGAAGGCTGGCCTGTGTAGACTGATCCAATAGAAAAGCTAGTGTAGCTCAAATTGCAGAAAAGGTTAACACTGGTTCCACTTGAAAGGCTACAGAACATACAGTGCCTCGATGTTTTGGTGGTGAAAGGGGGAATCTACTTAATATATGCAGTAATGATGGCGAGATGAAACTTAATTTAGATGATGAGGCTTCCCAGCCAATAGTTTCACCAAAAGGTTCATTTCATGAAGTTGCTATCAAGATTTTGTGTGCGTTTTCCTTCTTCATATACAGTATATGAACTTTACATTTACTTCTTACTTCTATATAAAAAAAGTAAATGTAAAGTTCATTGTGGAGTGCAAAAAAAAAAGTTTTCCTAAATCTTGATTAAAAAATTTAACAACAAAAATCTCCAATATAATGATTCAGTCACGTGATTCTGGCAAATGCAAGGCTTTGTTTGTTGTTGGTCACGTGACTCTCAGGGAACCGACACCCGTCTCGAAGCAAGGCTTTATTTGGACCTTTTTACTCAATACACGGTTCAGAGCTTCTGCGTCTTAGTAAGATCACTAATATGCAGGGTGTAAGAAGGTTTTTAAATGAAAAAGAAAACCCTATTGAGTCAGTGGATTTATTAGTAATTCAAAGCCAACACTGTGTCAGGGCAGGCAACTGAGAATTAACAGGAAATTTGTACACACACACACACACCACTACAAAACCAGCTCAGGTATAACAAAACATCACATGCTGGCTGCAGACACAGAAGTTGTTTGGTTTTGCTCCAGGAGTAAAAGTGTGAGAAATTAAACAAAGCAAATGAGAGTCATTGATTTATTTATTTTTATTTTAGCATTTTTGGGTGGGAGGCTAAGGATGATGGCAGATTTACTCTCATTTTGGAATTTGTATCATTGCACAGTTGAAACACTAGTCAGGTCAGCTCAGTGTTTTTCACAAGCTGAAAAACAATTGCCCAGAGCATATAATGAAATACACTGGGTAAGAAAATACACACAGGAAATAAAGAGTGGTGGCAGGTTTGTTCTCTATGCTATGTTATAGTTACAGTAAATCTCCACAGGTTTGTGGTGTTTCTCACCACTGTTCTGGAAGGGTTTCGCATTAACAGGGCTGTAGAACGCAACAAAGCTTTCCACTAGACTTTAGACTGTTGCTGTGGGGATTTGCCCATTCAACCACAAGAGCATTAATGAAGAAAGGTAAAATGCCTGTGGATGCAGTGCTATTTACAGAGTTGCTCATACAGTACAAGAGTGAGTCTTCAGTGAATGCAGTGGTAAAGCTTATCAGCAGCACCTGAGTAAAAGGAATGACTGCATAAACAATACTGCTTTGTTGATTTTAGTCCACTTGTTCACTTTGAAAGGGTGCCACATTTCTAAGCATAACCTTTGTTCTTTAAAAAAAAAAAATCCTGTGGCTTTTATTTGTTGTTCATTTATATATGAATAAGAGTTTCTCGTTTGTAGGTCAGTAATCCATAGACAAAAGCCTTAGAGTTCAAAGCCTGAGAGTTACATAATTGACTTTTGACTGAGAAATTTATGTTTACAGGTCATGGTAACAGTTGTAACTAGAACAACTAATTGTGATTTATGTAATTATGACAGACCTACTCTCATGCTACTGCATTAATATGTGGTTCCCCATTCATGCTTTTCCTTTCTTTCTGCTGTCTATTATTATTATTATTATTATTATTACTTTAAAAACAAATTCTCACTTTTTGATCATAAACAAAACCTTATTTTATTATCATGATTTTGAGATCACTCGATCTAATGCCCTGGATAATTCCAAAAATGTCAATATTGGTTATGAGGAGTGTCTGTGTCATTGTGACCGCCCAGCCACTTCATAGACTGACTCCTGTCTATGCCTTAATAACATGTTTAGATGTTCACCCTGATGGACAAAGATTTTACTGGCTGCTTTATAGGTTGAGGGTCAGGTGAGGTTATTATAATGTATTTCATTTATTTTTGTAGTTTATTTTTAAAGGTGTGTATGTTTGTTTTATGGCCCATAACATATTACAAGGCAGATTTGCTCTCATTATCCCTTTTTTTTCTTTTCTTTTCTTTATTTTTTTTTTTTACAACTTTTTTGATTACCTGATGTCTAACTACAAATGCAGCATTTACAACCACAAATAATGTGTTTTTATCGACATTTCCACTTCGTTTTACATGTCATATTTTTTGTTTTACATATTGTATTTTTATTTCTCTAGTAGTATTTCTATAGTTTAGAAAGCTGGTTATGTTTTAATAAAATAACGATAAAGTCCTTGCTATCATGCCAAATTTCCTCATCTAAGTTAATATTTTCACACCCTGGTAAACTGAGCAGCTGTTATATGGTAACTCTTTCACTTATGTTCTGCTTTGTAGAAATACTCTCCGCATGATTAACACATTTGCTTTTCCCTATCAGACAGAGGTGTTTCTGCCGCGCTGGCTTCAGGAGGAGCAGGTAAAAGGAAGAGTAGGTTTAGCGGTGCTGAATTGGAGGTGCTGGTCTCAGAAGTAACCCGGTGTGAAGGGGAATTGTTTGGCCCAGCCGGCAGACTCCGGCGGCGTGAGAGAGAGCGAATATGGGCTGGAATCTTGGAGCGCGTGAACGCTGTTTCCCGAGTGCCACGCACCCTTCGGGAAGTGAAGAAGCGCTGGGACGACCTGAAGAGACGCAACGGTGGAAAGCTGGCAGATGCAAGGTTCCGCTCTTGGCTTCCATCCAGTAGAGGGAGTGCGGTTCTCGGAGGGCCTAGCCAGTTGAGCCCCAGGTTTCACCAAACCCGACAAAAAATGAGTACAAGGGGAAAGGCCAGTTTCACAAATTTGTCTGACACTGATCCAGGTGAGGAAGGTTAATTTTGCATGAAAAATAGATTCCTGTTGCTCGGTTTGTTCGCACATACGGTATTTTCTTATCCTGAAGTAATAAAATGAACATAAGTATACTTTTGGAAATGTTTTCCTATAGTTTTTTTTATAAGAATAAAAACATTTTATATGTACTGTATACACACACACACACACACTAAATAAGTATTATAAGTATTGAACACATCACCATTTTTTCCCAGTAAATATATTTCCAAAGATGCTTTTTTAAATATATAATTTTTACCAGATGTTTGTAACAACCCATGGAATCCACACATCAAATCCAAAAATCAAACTATAGATGTCCATAAATTGTGTAATAATGTGAAATGATACAGGGTAACAGTAGTGAACACACTTACTGAACTGTATTTAATACTTCATACAGAAGCCTTTATTGGTGATGACCGTTTCAAGACGTCTCCTGTATAGAGAAACTAGTTGAATGCGTTGCTCAGGTGTCATTTCGGGCCGGTTTTCCACACAAACAAATAGTCTTCAAGTCTTGATCTTTCCATGGGCCTCTTCTATGAACTTTGACCTTCAGTTCCTTCCATAGATTTTTTTTTTTTTTATTGAATTCTGGTTAGGTGATTGGTTGGGCCATTTTAGCAGCTTTATTTTCTTCCTCTGAAATCAATTGAGAGTGTCCTTGGCTGGGTGTTTGGGATGATTGTTTTGCTAAAATGTCCACCCTCATGTCATATTCATCACCCTGGTAGATGGCAGCGGACTTTTTATCAAGAATGTCTTAGGAAATTTTTCCATTCATCCTTTTTTCAATTATTTGAAGTTTTTCAGTACCATATGCTGAAAAAAGCCCCAAACCATGATGTTCCCACCTCCAAACTTCACTGTTGGTACTGTATGGTGTTTTTGGGGTGATGTGCAGAGCCATTTATCCTCCAAACATAATGTGTATTATTGCATCCAAAGAGTTCAATTTTGGTCTCATCTAAACAGACTTCATTCTCCCAGTATTTCACAGGCTTGTCCAAATGTTGTGCAGCAAACTTTAAACGAGCTTCAACATGCTTTTTCGTCTGAGTCTAGCGTGGAAACGTGCATGCAGGCCATGGCAGTTGAGTGCATTGCTTATTGTTTTCTTTGGAACAATTTCTGAAGCTCTCCAGAAGTAGTCCTTGGCTCTTGGACAACTCTTCTGATAAGTCTTTTCACTCCTCTGTCTGAAATCTTGCTAGGAGCACCTGGTCGTGGCCGGTTTATGGTGAAATTCTGTTCTTTCCACTTCCGGATTATAGCCCCAGCAGTGCTCACTGGAACATTTCAGAAGTTTTGAAATCCTTCTGTATATTTTGCAACAATATGGTTGCGAAGGTCTCGTTTTCTTCGTGTTGAATACTTTTTCCCCTGTGTCATTTCACATTATGACACACAACTTAATTCATAGACATCAATGGTTTGATTTCTTTTGATTGCATAGGTTGTTACCAACATCTGGTGAAAATTCCATGTCAATAGCACCTAAATAGTTGTGTTGAATACTTATTTTTTGTTCAAATTATTGACCTGCATAAAAAAAAAAACCTAAGGAAATTGCTTAGATTAGTGAAATTAGGTTAAGAATTGGGTCCACTGCATTATTAAAACCTGGAACGATAGTACTGAAGCGTTGACTTTTCTGAAGAAATATACTCCAAAAAAATACATTTATGATTATGATCAGAAATCATTTAAATGCTCGGTTACATCATAAAAATTGACAGTAGAAAGCATTTCCACACCCCCAAATCACAGGATTGGGACTAAACAACTGGGTGGCCATAAGACAACCACTTATTACTGAGGCTTTTCTGGAAAAAAATGGTTTAGTTTGTTAGGGAGCATGAAGATTGGACTTTGGAGCAATGAAAAAAAGGTTATGTGGTCTGATGAGGTCAGATTGACCTCATTCCAGAGCAATGCGCTGGTCAGTGTAAAAAGGGAAGCACACCAAGTGATGGAACCATCATGCATGGTGCCTATTGTACCAACCTGGGGTTGCTTTAGTTGCTCAGGTCTAAAAACGTTGTGTGGCAGTGAAATGAAATCTGCTGATCACCTGAATATAGTGAATGTCTGGTGATCGCCTCAAAGAATTTTCCTTCCTGTTGGAACGGGCTTTTTATGACGCAAGCAAAATCTTTTTCTTAAAATCTTTACTCGGTTGCCTTAAAATCCCCTACAGTGTTTCTAAGTAAATGTTTTTCACTGTTGTTTTTTATTGTGTATTGCAATCTCACTTAATAATCTAAAATAGAGAAAGTTTTTCATAATGGGAAAATAACTATTACTGAGTTTGCTTCTGTTTCAGTTACAGGAGGAGAAGGTTCTGAGCGAGATGGCTTTGAAAAGGAGGATGATTCTCATGAGCAGGAAGGTGAGGAAAGCACCAATTGTGAAGGCGTAGATAACAGCATGGAAGACAAGCTGGGATTAGGCCTTGGCTTGGGAATAGTCCCAGCCCCAACATCTGAGCGCTGGCTTCCTCCTTCGCCACTCTATAGTGCCCCCTTTTTGAATGGTACTCCTCAGCCGAGTCCAGAACCATCACTTGGAGCTCATCAGGGCCCCATCGAGCCTCCCCCTTCACGTACTTCCTGGCTGGAGGATGAACTTCGGGGCCTCGGGGAAGCAGCTGTGCAGCTTGGAGATCGCCTCGAGCAGAACTTAAGGGAGTTCGGCGAAGGTTTCAGACGTGACATGCGGACACTTGTGGCCTCACAAGAGGCTCTGACAATCAGCTTACAGCAAAATAATGTGCTCTTACAGAGACTCTTGGGCCTACTTGAAATGCAGCAACAGCAAACGCAGCCTCCGCAGCACCAAATTCCACATCATCAGCTTCCGCAACGGTTGTCTCAAGAACATTTGCAGCATCGTCAACAAGAAGATCTACCACAGCAAATTTTATCCCAGGAGCTCGAACAGCAAATTCCTCAAAATGCTAGTGAACAAATATCAACCTCTGCTACTTCCGTGCCCCTACCCCCGGATATTTTGGATGGCACTTCACAGCCTGAATCAGCAACTGAGACGAATGTTCAGAGGCCATGCCGGGGTAGAACAGGAGACCACAGGCGGAAGCGTAGGCATTAGAAGTGTAAATTATCCTGAGATACTGTTTATTTCTACAAAGGTTTTATATTAAGATGTGCATTTGAGTAAGAACAGGTTATGCCATGTAAGACTACTTTTTGCCTGTTGCAAAATAAGAAAAGAAAATACTATTAAGTTATACGTAAAAAGATTATACAATTTAAATGAATGGGTTATTCTGTGTTAAATGACTGTGTGGAGTTTAGTAGAATTAGTTTACACAACACAGCATGGGATATTGATTTACTAAAAGAAGTTTAGGTGACAGATGTGAAGTCGCATAGAAAACAAGGTTGTCTTTTCCCTATAAAAAACAAAATCTCCATGATGGAACATAGATTTGCATCCCTGGGTACTGGGGTACCCTTGTCCAGCATACTTTAGTGTTTTCACTTCTCACCAATCAGCTAATCCGTGCCTCTTCACACCTTCGTGAGTTGAAGTGTGTATGTGTGTGACGTGGGTGCTAAAATCTGAACATGGGGTGCTCCAGGATCAGGTTTGCAAACTTTGTACAATAGAAGATGCACATATGAAAAATGTGGGAATCTGAACAGTTTCATCAAAGAACTGGCATGCAAAGGTTAACTTGAGGTTTTTATATTTTTACAGGATAGGTCTACTGTTACTGTATATACAGCCAGTCATGTGGCAGCACTCACAATGCATGAATTCATGTAGGTGAACATGCTAACAGCTTCAGGTAATATTCACATCAAACATCAGGATGAAGAAAGTGTTATTTTTGTGTCTTTAACCATGGAATAGATATTGATATTAGATGTATGGAGTATTTCAGAAACTACGTATCTACTGGGATTTTCCCACAACAGACTCAAGTTTACGCAGAATGTTTAAAAAAAAAAAATCATGCTAGATGTGGGTCAGCAGGCTGAAACATTGATAATAGGAGAGACCACTGCAAAATAATCAGTTTGTTTGTTTTTTCTTACAGGTGCATGTACAGGCGCATGAATAGTTTTATTTCATTTTTTTGAACTGCTGACAATATTTCTCCTAAATTAGGAGAATAAATGTGATTCATCAAAAATATTTAAAGGAAATGATATCACAACACATAAAAATAACCCAAGATCATGCACTATTTGCAGTGCTTTAATAACTCAAATTAAACAAAATGCAAATAATTCGTAAACAACTTGTCAATGCCCCGATTTGCAGTTACAGCTTTCATGCATTTTGGCATACTCTTCGCCTGTTTTTCACATTGCTGTTGGCTAACTTTATACCACTCTTTTTGCAAAAAAGCAAACATCTCAGCTTTGCTCGATGGTTTGTAATTATCCATCTTCCTCTTGATGACGTTCCTGGAGTTTTCTGGACCAGTAGTCTCTTATTGTTTTCCAGAGCTGTGACCTGACCATCTCAGGTCAGAATGCACATCTGTCTCAAACGCTGACCTCAAGCATGGGCTACAAGAGGAAAAGGCCAAAAGAATACAGGTTCTACTTCTCTCAGCCAAGAACAAGAATCTGAAGCCATCATGAGCACAGGCTCATTGAAAATGGACAGGTGAAATCTGGAAAATGTCTAGGCGATTTATTATCTTATCTTTTACTTCCAGTTTCAGTGAGTCTGTGCCTATATACAACCCCCCCCCCCCCGATCCAATCTAAAGGTTGATGTTTTGTGCATTCTGAGATGCTTTTCTGCTCACCAAGTTTTTAAAAAGTGATTATTTGAGTTACTCCACATATCCTTCTTGACAGCTCTAACCAGTCTGCCCATTTTCATCTGACGTATATTTTTATCAACAACTTTCTTCCACCCATACAACTGTGGCTCAGTCAATGTCTTTTCCCAACATACTATTCTCTGGACTAGAGACCAATATGAACATCACCTAAATGTCCTGACTTGTATTTCGCATTGTGCTGCTGTCACATGACTGGCTCCTTAGAAACCTGCATGAATACCCAAGTGCCCCAGGGTTCCTAATTAAGTGGTCGGCGATTGTTTCTCTAAATTAGAGTATCAAAATGCAGCTTAAGACATTGAACATGACTGCACTGCAGGCTTGTGCACAATTCAGAATTGAATTGAGAATGACTCCTAAATTCCAATTCAATTCTTGAATTTGAATTGAATT
>JAQMYL010000033.1:6779694-6790083 GCA_030014365.1 Clarias pachynema | reverse complement strand
TATATATATATATATATATATATATATATATATACACACACACCTGTTATTGCAAATAGACATGGCTAACATGCTCTGTTTTTTTTTCAGGGCTACACGTTCTGACAAACAGTAACATCTTTGTGCACCAAAAAGTTAATACATATATTTTTTTAACGTGATCTTACTCTTCAAATATGGATAGATGGAGGGGAGGGTTTGTGGGTTGCATCTCTGAAATGTGAGATTAATAGAAATTTCAGATGAATTTAAATATTGTCTTAAAGTTTATAAGAATTACTTGTTTGTAGAAGACCACATATTTATGCTGGAAGGTAATGTTAAGCCGGCTCTCACCGCAAGTATATTTTAGATCTGTGTGAAACCACTCAGGTCTGTATGTTGGTTAGTCCGATCAGTGCTGTAGAACAAACTCTCTTATGTTGGCACGGAGAAGCCACCAGCTGTCGTCAAACATGATCACTAACAGGAAGTTAAAGGGCATCGAGTTTGCCAAATTAAAAGACATTCCAGGACTTTTCAGCACCACTTAATTAACAATCTTAGTGGTTCTTTGTATAATTTTGGCCTTGTGTTGATTTCAGAAAAAAATGTAAAAAAGTAAATAAAATTAAACCTTGTGTTCCAAATTCTTGGGGTGTTCTTCTATTAAAGTTTTTTTGTTATACAATCATGCTTTTAAAGAAAAATACCAGTTCAAAGAAATATTATAAAACGTTTAAAGTTATTGCCATGACTTTTGTGTCAAGTGTATGCCAACTTCTAAACACAACTATATATGTTTATGTTTACAGTTTATTAATTGAAAAAAAAAAATTTTTGATACTATGATGTGAAAGTGAAAACGATCGACCGTGACCTAAAAATTTTAAAGGAATATTCAAATAAAGAATATGAAATAAGAATATAATAATAAAAAAAGTAAAATAGAGTATAAATAAGAAAATATTCATATGAGAAATATAAAATCAGAATATAATAATAAAAATTAAACAAATATAGAAAATATAGAAAACATGCTGTACAATTTACACTATGTACAAGTAATAAAATAGAATTGAAATGGAATGAAAAATGGAAAAAAAATGTCCAGTCCTGAGCAGAACTATGCACAAAAGTTTCAGGTGTGCAAGACGTCAAATGTGTGTTAAACGTGCAAATGTGCATTAATACGTGTTTTTTTTTTTCTTTCTTTTTTTTCTCCCGTACATTTTAGGATGTAATTTTTTGGTGCCTTGTCTAGCATAGGTTGCTTGTACTGCTTTAAAAAATATTTAAAGCGAATAGAATATTCTTGGCACCGTGCTGCGCAACACTCATTGACCTGGTTAATTGTGTCTAACAGCTGTTTTTAGCTTGAGCTCACACTTGTAAGAGACACGTCACTAATCTTCTTGTGTTACATTCTTCCTCTGATCTGCCCGTGTGTTTTGCCATCACAGTTTTTCTCTTTGTTTTACTCTTTGTTTGCTTCCGTTGCCCCAAGTGTGACGACTGACTATCCACTTGCGGCCTAATATATCCCACCCTTTGACACGTGCCGTTGTGATGAGATTTTAATGTTTAGTGTTTGCTTCCAATGCGAATTAAACCAACAATAGTTAAATATAAAAATAAACTATTGCATAATGACTTATGTTATTTCTTTTGCATATTATGTGGCAGCAGCATAATCTAAAAAAAAAAAAAAATCATGCAGATACGTCCAGAGCTTCAGTGGAGAAAAATGTGATCTCTGGGTCTATAAGGATGGCGGGTTAGACTATAGTAGATACTAGAGAGTGGGGGAATAAATCAATTTAGTGATGTGTATCTGGATTCGTTTCTGTGGCAATTAATGTAATGCAGCTTTAACTCCAATTATTATTATTTTTATTTATGCATGTTTACATTTGAGGTAATTTCCCAAGTTTGTTTAGGATTGTAACAAACAAAAAAAGTTATTTATAAAATTGTGATACCAACGGAATCGCAATACAAATCGAATCGGCACCTATATATTGTGATAATATCGTATCGGCTGCTTCCTGGTGATTCCCATCCCTATTAGATACTGCTGATTTCCAGTCTCTAGAATTTGTATAAAATAGTGTGAAAAAGAAAAAAAACATTGCCTGGGCGACGGGTCTATGGGTGAAAATGCCTTGTTGATCAGAGAGGTCAGGAGAAACTGACTAGATTAGTTTGAGCTACCAGGAAGGATGTAGTTGGTCATATAATTACTTTTTACAACTGTGGTGAGAAGGAAAGCGTCTCGTGATGAATTGTGTGTGAAAATCCTGTAAGGTTAGCAATTTCTAAAAATCTAGCACATCTAGCTGACTAGCACATCT
The DNA here is from genome assembly GCA_030014365.1 of Clarias pachynema. Classification (NCBI taxonomy): domain Eukaryota; kingdom Metazoa; phylum Chordata; class Actinopteri; order Siluriformes; family Clariidae; genus Clarias; species Clarias pachynema. The sequence goes on along the minus strand of JAQMYL010000033.1, from coordinate 6,787,750 downwards.
GGCACCAACAGCCATGCCATGGTCACGGAAATCACATGTTCGCATTCTGATGTGTGAGGTAAACATTAACTGATGTTCTTGATTTTATTCATTATAGAGCTCCACCGACATAATTGAATAGGTCGCTTAAATAAATACGTGGGCTTCCGTGGAGTACATCGGTGCGTTGCAGTGTTTACGCTCGTACCTAATTTCGCCAGCACGTGGCGGAATGTGAGATGTTATCCGTGGAAATTCTTTAAAAAAACACCATGACAGAAACAAAATGGTGCTCTGCATGCCTATGCGTGTGTGTGTGAGCGCTATGGTGAGCCATTTCATTTCGAGCCATTTCATGCGTGCACCCACACACACAGCATGAGCTTTGCTCAGACCTCAAAACGACGCCAGAGCAGCCTAAGTGTGTATTACAGTGCGTTTAATCCCTTTAATAAGTCTGTGAAAAGCCGCTTTCCACTGCACTGGTGAACTGTAAACTGTTTATTTTACTGCATATTAGACTTTAAAAACTAAGCGACATAGAGTTAAAGTTTCTGCATAGAAAAATCTTTGTGTAGATTTCATGTTAAAATAAGTGAGACTTTCTGAGAAGAATGCAGTTGATATTCATAGTTTTATACGGCAAAATGTCACTGATTTTATTTTGTGCGAAGCTGTGTGCAATTGTTTTTGTTTTTATTTCATAAAAAGATCATTTCTATATAAATTCTGTCACTGTGTGTGTGTACTGTATGTGTGCCCCACATGGCCATCGGACTTATTAAGTCTTGTCATGTTTTTACAGTATGTGGTAAAATTTCTGTATGTAATATAAATATTTTTATGAGAAAATGCTTGAATACAAGGTTAAAAGGTAAATTATCATTAAGTTAATGTTATTATTTACTAGGGATGGGAATCACCCGTCACCTCCCGGTACGATATCATCATGATTCTTGGGGCGCCGTTTCGATTAATGTTGCGATTCTATAAGTATCGTGATTTTATAAATAATCTAATTTGATCATTTTTTGATAATTCTCACCCGATTTTATTGCAAACATTTATACATGTTTTTTTAAACATTTAAAAAAGTAAATTAAACGTAGCCTGTTCCTCATAACATTAGTTTTCTCACTTGCACAACATTTAAACAACACAAACTCACTTCAAAGAGAAGAGTTTAACCTTTAACTGTGCCGCACGTATCTCTGTCATCAGTCATAATTATTTCTTCTAATTCTAATTAAAAATAATGTACTCCTACAACAGAGGATGACAATGTGTAAATAGTTCACCTGTAGGATTAGAAAGAAATTGCGACGTTTTACCGCCTCTAATCCCTCTCAGAAGTCTCAAAAACGAGCGTGCCGGTCGAATCGCTGTATGTGCGTCTACACACGCGGGGCTGCCCCTAGTCGATTTTGATGAATGGGTGCTCGCTTTGTTTTCAGACTGGTGTAAGTGTGTTTCATGAGAGGGTTTGAGACTAATTTGCTGAATCACACAAAAGATCTGCGATTCATAACTGAATTGTTCTGTTTCCCCATCTTCTGTTATTTACTGGAAAGTTAGTAATAGAATTAAACATCCAATTAGAAAATTATCGCTAGATTAATCTTGAAACTGTTAGACTAATTGACTAATCGACTGCATTCACACGTTCGCTCATTTACTTGACAGAATGTGTGCGTGTCACACTGATTATATAGAGAAATAAAGGTAGTTTTTACTCTCATAACTGTGTTCTTTTATTCTGCACAATCAAAAAGTCCTGGTTTGACTTGAACACCTCTTGTGTCTCTGTGTGGGTGGGTGGGTGGATAGATAGATAGATAGAACACACACACACACACTGATTATATAGAGCAATAAAGGTAGTTTTTACTCTCATAACTGTGTTCTTTTATTCTGCACAATTAAAAGTCCTGGTTTGACTTGAACACTCTGTGTAGGTGGATCTATAGATAGATAGAAGGTTAGATAGATAGATAGATATTATAATAAAATGAAATGAAAAGCAATAGCGATGTTTAAACTTTGCCTATCTGGTGAATATATGTTATATGTGTTTATGTACCAATTTTTTAAATATTAAAATATAATTACTACGCATGTATCCTCAGCAAAAGAGCACTAAATCTTCTATTATGCTGTTTTTGCACAGGGCATGAAGTTCATCAAGGCACACCAGAGGACCAGACAACAGAAGACCTTGACTTAGATACTGGGAGTACCATAGAACATGAAGAGGTCATCGCACAAAATGAGGAGGAAGAGGAGGAACTGACAGATCTGAGTGTGGACATGGAGTGTGATGGTGACTCTAAGGAGGGAGAAGAGGAAAAAGAAGAGGAAATGTCAGAAGAGGAAGGAGGAGAACCCAAAGGTGAAGTACAAAGCAAAGAACCCGAAGAAGGAGTGGATAGAGTGGCAGGGGATAGTGAGGCGTGCCATGAGGCTGATGTTACCGATAAGCAGCGGAAAACCCGTCTGAACTGTCGCGACTGTGGCAAAAGCTTCACTCGACGAGAGACGTATGACCTGCATCGCCACTTCCACATGCATCAAGACGAGCAGGCGTCTCTCACCTGCAAAGAATGTGGCCTCACCTTTCAGCATCGCAGCAGTCTCATCAAGCACCGCAGTGAGCACAAACAAAATGGTCTACCAGATTCGTCGTTGGTCTCTTATAAGCGGTCTCAGCTAAGGGAGTTCAGGGAAGAAAAGCTATACGAATGTGATCACTGTGGTGAATGTTTTGCATCTCTGATCCGATTTAAGCTTCACGCATGCCAGCAGAGCCTGGAGAAGCCTTACCGCTGCCCGCTGTGCCGCAAAGAGTTCCAATACAGAGTGTCCATCAATGCGCACATGCAGAGCCATTCGTTAGAGTGTCCTTACAGGTGCCTTGAATGCAATAAGGGCTTTCAGTGTGCTGTAACATGGCACATCCATCAGCGCTCTCATGCTGCCCTTAAACCTTACGAATGCCCTGACTGCGGCATGGTCTTTAGGCACCGCTCGTTCATGGACGACCATCGCCGCAAACACACTGAAGAACGGCCACACCGGTGCACCATATGTGGCAAAACCTTCAAATACAGCAGCCTTTTGCAGCAGCACCAATACCTTCACACTGGCCAGAAGCCATACCGGTGCACAGAATGCGGGAAGAGATTTGCTTTTGCGCAGAATATGCGAGCACACTGTCGCCAGCACAAGAAACTCACTAGTTCTGCTGGTTTTGAGGCAGCTATTACAGAAAATAATGAACTGCCCAATGGCAAAGATTTAGGATCGATAGGAAAAGAGAACACCAATACAAACATGGAGCACCAGCGAAACTGTCCACTGTGTCCTCAGCTCTTTTACAAAGCAGCTGATCTTAGGGCCCATATATTGACACACGAGGCAGAATATGAAAACCTGAGTAATGGGAAAAAAAATTACAGCGTGTTCTCCTGTCCCAGTTGTCCTCTCCAGTTCTTGGATGAATCCACCTTACAGTCGCACGCCTTGACTCATCAGGTTATAGCAACTCCACTAAAGAGGGAGGTTCTCAGTGTGGCCAGCTCAGCTAGCAACGATAATATTTCAGCCGATGGAGACTGGGGAGACCCGACGGAAAAAAAAAGTTTAAGATGCAAGGAGTGTGGTAAAAGCTTTCGTTACCGTTCCGTTTTAGAGCTTCATATGCGCATACACAACAGAGGTTACCAGTGCCACGTTTGCAAAAAGTCATTCCGATTCAGCAGTTATTTACAGCAGCATTTGATCATCCATTCCGGCAAGAAACCATACAAGTGTCCTGACTGTGGAAAGGACTTTGCGTTTCTTCAGAACATGAAGACTCACCAGAGACTTCATCAACAGAAGCCTTTCCGCTGTACACAGTGTCGCAAGGGTTACAGCGATGAGAGTCAACTGCAGCGCCACATGCTTTGCCACTCAGGAGACAAGCCTCACAAATGTCACATCTGCAACAAGAGTTTTGGTTTAGCCTACTTACTTCGTGACCATCTGAATACCCACACCGGCGAGAGGCCACATCGTTGCCAAGAGTGCCATAAGTCATTCCCCTGGCTAAGCAGTCTTCTTGTTCATCAAAAAATACATGCACGAAAGCGTCAAGGAGCAAACCAGTCATACTCGTCGACTGTTGGTTCCCAAAGAGGAAGGACAGGTGCTGGTGGACGGGGCAGAAGAAGTGGTAGATGGGTTTCGAGTTGGCCAAGAATGGGAGGAAGTGTGGACAGGGCAACACAGTTGCAACAGAGTCCTTTTACTGATCAGATTTTGCCCAGTTCCGTGTCGAACTTGGTGGGACAAGAGTCAAATGTGTTTGCATCAGATAGGAATGAACAAACTCCGCTTATGCCTGTTCAGTTGCAACAACAGTGGCAAATTCAAATTCACTCACAGCTACAGCAGCAGTCTAAATGGTTATCAGAAGGACAGTCTAATAATTTCAGGCACCAATGGCAGTCAGCAACACATCTCAAACCTATCTTGCCAAAACCAGATGGTCTACCCAAGATTGGCTCTCAACAGAGTTCTAGCTGGGCTGAGGCGGGAGCATCAGGACAAGCTGGCAGTGCTCTCAAACAGCTTCCTGAGAGCTGCACAGCACAAAATAACAGTGACACGGCTTCAACTAGCACATCATCTCCTACTAGGGCCTGTAGCGATGGCCCATCTAAAAATGAGGCAAAGGTGCAGCAGCAACCTTCTTCGTGGGTCAATTCACCATCATCAACTCCAAAGTCTCCAGGCACTGCAGATGGGTCTTTATCGTTGGATGCAAAGACTCGTTCACCAGTGGCCAACACTCAGAATTCTCCAAGCCAAGGGTTAAATATTCAAGGTCAAAACACACAGCAGGGTAATGCAGAATCTGATCAATCTGAGCAACCACAATTACAACAGTCGACTACTCTAGCCAGTGCAACAATTTCAACACAAACAAGGCAAAATGCAGATTCGGTAGATGACAGTGCTACTATTAAAAGCAACAGTAAGCCTTCGAATATTGTATCTCCTCTTGAAATCTCTAAGAGTGTCAACTCGAAAGACAAACCTGCGAATGAAACAGGGGCTCAGCCTCCCCAACTCCATATAATTCCGCCACCTTCACAGCAGCAACATCAGCAATTGCAACTGGTCTTGCAATCGCCACAGCAAATTCAGCTTCTACAGCAGGCAGTGCAACCTGAACAGTTACAACTTATTCAGCAACAACAATTCCACCAGCCCCAAACAAATACTTTGGGATCAGTCAGTGTCCAGTTTGGAGCAGCTCCTTTTTCTCATGGGAACGGAAGCGCAGTGTTCGGCTTCCAGACCACTCCAGTTGTTTCCCAAGCTCTGTTAAACGGATCAGTGAAGCAGGGGCCACAGCAGCAAGTGTCTGCCCCTCAAATCATCTTAAATCAGGCCGCTCCATTTATTACCTCACCACTCCCTTTGGCGCCTCCTCTTGCCTTGCCAGGTGCTCATCCCATCCATTCTATAGCAGGGCAACTTCCTGGTCCAGCACCTCAGAACATCGTCTTCACTCCACCAGGCATAATGAACGAAAGACCAGTATTGCCACAGTCTTTGCCCTCGACTCAACAGACTGAACCGAAAAAACTTATAGGTCAAATTTCATTTGCCACAGATCATCGTTTTCGTTGCATGATCTGTGGATGCACGTTACCTGGAGAACTAGAATTACAGGTACACTATATGCAACACATTCAAGGTGAGGTCTGATTTGTATAATGTTAATGTCCCTCTACACCGTTCAAGTTTCTGGCTGTTAATGTGCCAAAAGGACTGTTGTAGGTGATGCTTATTGACTCAGTTCCTCAATTCTGAATTTCTCCTTGTATTCCGACTGTGTGAGATGTGAAGTGACCACCAGTAATTAGTCAGTTAATACAAATGACCTTTGCACCATGTTCAACATGTACAGGTTCAAATATTTAACTGAGTTTATTTTACTTTGCAGTTCATTTCTCACCCATGTTAAACTATTGTTTAGATTTCTAAATAGTTAATTTTGTTTGTTTGTTTTTTGAAATAACTCCCAGTTATAATGTTGGATGATGCCATTGTCCATCTGGAGAAAGTTTTGTGCTTATACAAACCCAGGCTAATGTTCTCAATCTGTAATGACACATTGCACTTATTCATCAAAGTTGCAAAGAAACAACTGCAGAGAGCGCAGACTGTCATGTGTGATTTGCGTCTGATTCATGAAACTGTTATTCTACATTCCATTCCCAGTTTATTTAGGTGATGTAACAGTGAAGCAGTAAAAGAAAGAGATATTTTCTCAGGCTTTCGAAGATACAATGTAAATCCAGGAAAAGAGGGAAAAATCAGGCGAAGCCAAGTAAAAGTTACTCAAAAAAAAATTTTGGGGTTAAAATCCGTTTCAAAACCAAACTGTTTTCCAACCTCACATGCTGGTGTGTGAATTATATTTATGGCAGAGTATTTTTTATTCATTATGAATAAGTCAGATTAGTCACAAGTTGGATTTATTTAGCTTTATTTATGCATAGATGAGTATTCATTATGAATAAATAAACAAATCTTTATTTCATCTAAAGCACTAAAATAAATTAATTGAACACTAAGAAAAAGATGACTGAAGTAAATAAAATCATGCCTGGTGTGTTTTGGTCTAATGGAATAAACTCAAAAACAGTGTTTTTGAATATCCTGCCTGTCTAAGATCCAGGACGAAGTTATATGGTGCCTCTTGAACATGAATACACTTATACATTTCAAATACTACTCGACTTTCTGTATGTTATATGTATTGATTTTTTGTTTGGGACTATTTAACTGAAAATCATGCCTTTTAGGTTGTCAAAATGTGCTCCAATTAATTTTGTCAGACAAAAAGTTTGCTTAGGTTTTATGATTACATATGACCAGACGCAACTTTAATGAATAAGGGCTATTATTTGTAGACATATGGTCACATTGGTTTCTCTTGTTTTATTTACTGTACAGCATTTGTGTCAAATATCTGAAACACTGAACTGCTTTTAATGTTTAAGGCCTGTATTTGTAAGTTAAAATGGCAAACACAGGAGGAAAATATCACTAGGACCTTCATGTAAGATCACTGAAAGTTTTCTGTCTACCTCCGTCTGATCCTTGTAGTTTTAGATTCAATAAATTTTGATTTGAATCAGAATTGAGTTTGCTGGCTAAGTATGTTGACACACACACACACACAGAGAGAGAGAGAGAGAGACACACAAGGAATTTGATTCTCGAAAGCATATACTGATTTTTTTCTTCTCCTGGTTCTTGTAGAGTATAAGACATGGAGAGTGGGCAGGGGTGTACCTAATATTATTATTATTATTATTATTATTATTATTATTTTATTTTTGTCATTTTTACTGTTTGTAGCAGTCTGTTCCTATCCTGTTTTGTGGCTGCCCAAACCACATGGTGCATGGGAAAATTCAATGACTGCAACGTAGAACTGTATCAACAGTTCCTGTGTCAGACCATACTTTATCAGTTGGCGCAGAAAGTACATCCTGTGCTGGAGTTTCCAGAAATGTTCATATTTGTGTGTGGGGGTAATAGTGTTGAGGGACGTCCCCTGTTTTGAGCATGTTCAGCTCCAGGATGTTCATACAGAACACCTCACAGGAATTGATCATCTTGATCCTTTAATGTCTATAAATCTAGTAAAGTTACCTAACAATCATTAAAATAATGTGCTGCTCATATTAAATGTTTCTACTCTTTGTTCCATATACGTAAGCCTGCCTTAAAGAGCTAGAATCATGCTGTTAGAAATTTATCCTTGAATATTATTATTCAGTCTTTACGAAACTGAAATTAAATTAGAGATTTATAATAGGGGAATCTAAAATCCTAAAATGTAATCATTATTATTTAGGTAAACTTTAAAAGTTAAATGTGCTTAAATTTATGAATACCAGAGCTTTTGCAGAAAATATATATTCAGCAAAAAAAGGAACGCCCCTTTTTCAGGACTGTGTATTTCAACAATAATGTTGTAAAAATCCAAATAACTTTACAGATCTTCATTGTA
>JAQMYL010000033.1:6712490-6734542 GCA_030014365.1 Clarias pachynema | reverse complement strand
ATTCGCATCATTGATTTGGCAAATGTTTTACATCGGATGCCCTTCCTGACACAACCCTCTGCATTTATCCAGACTTGAGACTGGCACAAGAAGACACTGGATTGCGCCCCCGTGGTTGCATTTATATATATACATATATATATATATATATATATATATATATATATATAGCAATTATGTAAATGTACTCTGTGAAATACAATGCTTTTTTTGTTTACTGAAAGGTAGCATAAAACCTCATGAAATAACTTGAGCCATAACAAGAACAACCACTGGTCACAATAGCACAGGTCAAGCTTGTATCCGAATCAGTGATTCAGACAAAGAGTCGTTTTTCTTTTTTCTTTTTTTTGGTGAACCGAACCATATGATCCGATTTTTTATGATCTTTTTTTCAATGATTTTATGATTTCGATTTTTTGTTTTTATTTTTTTTCATTTTATGATTTCGATTTTTTGTATGATCTTTTTTTTTTTTTGTGAACCGAACCATATGATCCGATTCACCTGGAGGGGGGGGGTGGAATTCGGGTCACGATTGGAACGCATGCGCAGTTGGCCTCTATTAACTCCGCGCCTGGAGCTAACCGTAGGCTACAGTAACGGCTGCCCACTTGCGCCCCCTTTACACCAACTGCAGGAGTAGTTGGTGCTGGTGTTTTCCCTCCATAAAAAAGTGCAGCTATATAAGGTAAGCGTGTTGTAACCCTCGTTGTTTGTTGTTTACCGTTCCCCCCCCCCGGGATTGCAAAATATTTTGTACGTGAACCGAATTGTTAAGGCGTTTCTTAGCAGCCGGATTGCTAACAAATACAGGTCAACAGTTGGCTAGTTTAATTTCTAAGGGTATTAGCTTAGCTTGTTATCAAATTAGCTACAGCATACATACATACATACATACATACATATTGGACGGTTTGTTTGGGGCCTGGAATCCACGCAAAAATTAGCTTTTATCATTAACCAGGTATGAGCTGAATCACTGGAGCACATGCCCGCGGTTTGCTCGGACCGCCGGCGGTGTGTTTTTTCCTGCAGCTGGGACAAGGCCATGTCACCAGGCCCCGGGTTGTTAGCGACGAGCTAGCTAATGTCTAACTGTTCCACAGCTCATTACCAACATACGTTCCTGCATAAACCTGCGCTTTATTTGATTCTTCTGGTTGTTTCTCTATCTTTTTTTTGCTGTTTAACTTTCCGCACATTTAGTACAAATCAATCATTTACATCTGTCCTGTTTGCTGTTTAGAGCTAACTGGCTAATTCGTTAGCTAGCCGAGCCGTCAGTGGTGGTGGTGGTGGTGGTCACGGCAGGATTTACACGACTCATGAACTTTTTTTTTTTTTTTTTTTTTTAAGTATTAGTTACTACCAACTCCTGGCAATTTAATTACGTTAGCAGGACAGGCTACACCAACGACCAGGTCTACTTTGTGGTGAAAGGAAAGTTTACACAAGAGTGTATTAGGAGTAATGTTCGATAGAAAGAGGTGAGAGCTTCAGACCATAATAAGAGTCTGTGTGAAATCTCCACTGAGACTTTGTGTACTTCTCTGAACTTTTACCACTATTATTTCTCATGTATAAACTTGTCTCTTAGGTGTGTACACGTTTAAAGATCAACCTCATCATGAAGGTTATTTATTCTCATTTCAGCCATATACAGTTCAGTACAGTGTGAAAGGAAAACAGTTCCTCGTGGACCAAAGTGTTGCATACAAACAACATAAGTTAACCAAACTAATTAGCTAACTAAGACACCTAATTATCTGAGACAAAAAAAATTTTACTATACAAAAAAAGACAACATAATGTGCACGTGCAAACGAGAGACAACATGACAATTCAATATTCTGGTAATGAATTGCCAACAGTAAACATTTCTTGTAATTAGCAGCGAAGACCTAAAAACAGTTCTAGTGCAAATGCCGGTTAATTAATATTGTGCAATTGTGCAAAGCAATTTCAGGTTTGTATGTGAGATTTGCTGGATGGTTGTTGAGTGTGTTTGCACATGTGTTTATCAGTTGTGTCCCATTTGTTTTGAGTTTATCTGAGTAAGTGTTTACATTCTTCTTATTGCTATGTCAGGGAGTTTTTCCTTGCCACCGTCGTCCTCGGCTGATCGTTATGATTTAAACATATTTGTTTACAACTTGCTCACTCATCGTCTATACCGCTTTATCCCGTATACAGGGTCGGGTGGGGGCCTGGTGTCTATTCCAGGGGACTTGGGGCCAGTCCATCACAGGGCTCACACTTGCATGCTCTTTCACACACTACTGGCAATTTGGGAACACCAATTAGTCTAATCTGCATGTCTTTGGACTGTGGGAAGTAACTCACCAAGCACGTTTGGTGAGAACGTGCAAACTCCATTCGTGCAGACCCGAGGCAGCAATCGAACCTCGGCCCCTGGAAGTCCAAGGCCACAATGCCACCTTCTTTACGACTTATTTCCATAATATATAGTAAAGGAACCAGACTTTAAAAGAACCCATTTTCATCTGGCCTATAATGGAATAATAAAAAAGAAGCTTTTCTCCATAGTCTTATTGTTTATGATAGGCTTATAAATATTCGTGTGTTTCTTTCCAGTTGTGCATGTCCAGATAAGCCTACAGAATGGATTCTGATCTACTGAAGATCGAGGAGATCGTGATGGGAGGTGGAGAGACGGCTGACACTGCTAATGTGAATGCCGAGAGGGCGGAGAAGCCGTACACCGCGATCCTCCTCCCTAATCCTCCTCGTCCTCCTCCTCCTGTCATTCAGTCCTGTAAGAACTGCTTTCTGTTCTCACCTGTGAAGATGCTCAAGACAATCAAAGCAAAGTTAGACTGAGTATAGTAATATTGATTATATACACGTTGTATTGCTTATTAGTACCGTAGAATTCCTGACTTATTCATAATTATTCCCTGGATCTATTCATAACACTTCTGAGCATGGACAGTTTTCACATCCTGCTCTGGAGGATTAAATTTGCTTCCAAATGTGTGTTGTGTCTCTCAGACGCAGGCATTTGTGAGCGGCTTCTTGTGATCCTAAGGTTTCGCTGAAGGTTATGTGAAAGCGTGTGCTGCTAGTCCGATTACGACGCCTTTTTTTTTTTTTTTTTTTTTTTTTACATACTTCTGCTTTTATAGTAAAAATTTGCATTTCATGGAGGTATAAATGATCAACCAGTAAACAAAGAAGGTATTAAATAATAAATTTTCAGTTTATACATTAGGAAATGTGTATGTTAATAACAACAACAAAAAAAAAAAAAAAAAAAGGGACAACTTGAAGCTCGCTTCTGTCTTTTCAGCTAAAGGAAATGTAATCATGGAACAAAAAAAATCAGGTTTTTCTTATTTACAGTAATAACTGTAGGGAATTGTTTTGTACAATGTTGGGGGGAAAAATCTATTTTTGTTCAATTCACAGACCAGCATGAGAGCCTGCAATGTTTCCAGTGTTTTATAACCTTCTGTAACTCTAAAGCCAAAGAGAGGCATATGAAGAAGAGTCACCGTGAAGAATACAAACAGCAACTGCAGCAGGTTAGTTTAAATCATTTTAGATGACCAAGTTTCTTGATATTTTAACCAAGGTTGTTGTACACGTTAATTTTTAAAAGAATGCATTAATACCAACAATTGTTTGTCCAATACTATGCTTATCTACCTATTAACATCTACTTGTTAAAGAATTTGATGCTCTGTGACGTTAGCCTAGTGTATGTTGCGCACATATGAACAAGCAATACTAACTGAGGGCGATCTAGATATTTTATAATTAGTAGTAACGGCAAACAACAGACTACAAAGTAGTAGACTACTGTGCTATGAAGCTACGAGTAGGTGTTACAGCACTATCTGACAATCAGTGTAACTTGTCACTGATTACAGCAATACCAAACAATAAAATGTAATATCCCCTATTAATTAATATTAATCAAGTCATTCATTTGTTTTTGTTTGTTTGTTTGTTTTGAATGACGGTGCTTTTGTGAATATAGAATTGTTGAATTTTTTAGGGAGTTGTATTTTATAAAATTATAATGTGTTTTGTCTTTCCTGTAGTGTGACACACTCTTCACCTGTTATGTGTGTGACCGCACGTTTCCATCCTCCGAGGAATTAACCCTACACCAGTCTACTCACAACAAGGAAGACAAGCCCTTCAAGTGTGTTCACTGCAAAGAGAGCTTTCGTACATTCTCAGAGGTACAGGGATATTCCTATTATCTTTTGCGTCATTGCATGTGTCTGTGTCCTCAGAGCATAGGCTGGTTTTGACTCCTGCAGCTCATCATCTTGTGTAGCTGTTTGGAAAAACCAGATGCAGCTACATCCTGGTCAAACAAGGACAAAATTGGTTTCTAAACGTACCTGGATAAGGTTTATTAGGTTCAAAGAGTTTAAAAACTGTCTGTCTAAAGAATGATATGTTGACAGCACCAACCTGATTGAGCTAATTAGCCATCATTTCCATACCAGTGATCAGTCAAGTATGGAACAGCAATGAATCTCATGTTAAATGTTTTTCAGTACGCGTCACACAGATTCAGTGGTTCCCAGCCCATTACAAAAATGTATGTGATATTTCTCCTCATGTGTAATCATAGGTGGTGGGTAACTAAGTACATTTAAATAGCTTCTATATAGAAGTAGAGATTTCACATATCTGTATTTAACAAGTAGTTTTATTAGAGGCTACTTTTTTTTTTACTTTTACACCACTATATCCTACAACAAATATTTGTACTTTCTACTCCACTACATTTCTGCATGATATTGCATCACATACACTGAGCGGTGCGTAGTATTTGCATAATTGCATTATTTGCCTTCCCTAATTATGTAGCAGGTGTTTGAAATCAGAAGAGGAGACAGTTGCAGATACTGCTGAGAGAGACAGACTCTTTTGCTATGACAAGGCTGTTGTAAGCTACTGATATTGATACTTGTGCATATGTGAAGCCGATTACTTTTGCTTAAGTAGATTTGTAAGAAGAGGATTTTTACCAGAGTAATATTTAAGGCTGCTCAGCTCAAGGTGTTTGGAGTCGATCACAAAAATCAGAATAGCCGACTGGTGTGTGGGTTACTGTGATCTTCAATTTAAAGCATTATATTTATTGCTTGTTTATTTATTATGTGTAGCTGTAAAAATAAAAAATAACTATTCTAAACAGGAGTACACAAATATAATTAAGATCTAAGAAAGTGTAATTAATTAAAAACTTCAGGAAGGCAACATCTGCACCATATTCCATCCTCTTATTATTTCATAAAGATCAGATCAGAAAGAAACCGAAACTAATATAATGCTGCCCTACTGAATTCGCTCATCATATCATGGAGCACATAAAATCTTTTTCATTTTTGTGAAGCTGCTTTGAGACAATGACCATTGTTAAAAGCGCTATATAAATAAAATTGAATTGAATTGAATGGAATGGAACAATAACAAACTGTAACTCTGCACCGAACGTTTTTAAATAAACGCACACATCAGTCACTTTGTATTTGGGGAGCCAATCATGGCAACTTATTAGTAAGTAGTGAGGGCACTCGTGCATTTTGAGAATTGCTATAGGTGGGAAAAGGGAATTGCAAAAGGTAAGATGAGGGTCGATTTACAAGATTTAGCTGCTGCTTTTGCGGATAACTTTTCATATTCGAATTATTCATGCTGCGTTGTTCTTAACTGACGAGTAAGGTTTGAGGTGTTACTAGTAGGTGTCCCTACTTTTACTCAAGTTCAGGATTTGCTTACTTTGCCCACTTTTTTGTATAGTCCTAAATGTTTGAGTTTAAATCCAGGTGTATTTTTGTTTGTTTTTAATAAAAACATTTTATATATATTTTTGGCTACATTGCAACAACAAAGTAATTTAAGGCTGTAACTAACTTGTATAGTTTAAATCTGTTTTTTTATTATCGACTCTGTTTAATTGGTCAGTTTGTCTTCTCATGTTCCTAGTTGACCACACACCGACGGCAGGTGTGTCCTGAGCGTCACTTTGCGTGTAAAGAATGCCCCGAGACATTCCGGAGCCCGGCACTTCTCCGTACACATCGTCTGGCTCAGCATGCTGCACCCGCAGATGGAAATGACACTGACGATGCAAACAAAACTCACCGCTGTGGTAAGTGTGGCAGGGGTTTTGAAGATGAGTCCGAGCTGCTGCAACATCAAGAAAACCACGCCTCTGACCAGCACTGCAACGGCAGCGCCACAATCAAAAGGCGCGGCCGGCCTCCCAAAGCCGAAACAAGCTCAGCGACTGGAGAAAAGAAGCAAAAGCTGAGCAAAAGTGACGAAAACGAAATAGCAGAGACGTCTGAGGATGTGCCAACACCAACAGCAGCACCTGAAGCCGAGGCTAAACCCAAAACAGTGGGAAGGCGAGGGCGACCACCGAAATCTGCCGTGCAGGATCCCAACCCCGAGGAAGACAAATCCGACAACAAGAAACCAAAGGCGGCTTCTCCAGCAGCTCGCCAAATCCCGTGCACAGAGTGTGACCTCGTTTTCTCTGCACCAGCTCAGCTCCGAGCACACAAAAAAGAGAAGCACACGCAGCGCAAACCACATCCATGCCAAGAATGCGAGGAGAGCTTTAACCGTGCTGAGCAGCTGGAGGCCCACATGGCCCGCGCACACAAGGCTGGCCGTTACTCCTGCGCAACATGTGGCAAGAGCTTTGGTCGAGAGAGCAACCTTAAAGCCCACCAACAGAGCCATGAAAAGGAGGAAGAGAAGTCTGCTGGGGGCAATAAGAGATAAGCTGTGCATAGGAGAGGGAGAGGGTTTGACAGAACAGGGGAGAGGGTTTCAATTGTTTTAAAGTGGACTTTAGTGAAGGAAGGTGAGAGAAATCTGTTTTGGTTAAGATGCTTTGAGTGGGTGAGACTTTCTCGAGTGTTTTATGTGGAAACTGGAAACCCAAAAGTCTCAAATGGCTTCATTTCATTTTGATGTTTTTATAGACGTGGCATAGTATATGGTTTGGGCCACGATTTAAATGTATAGCATAATCAAACCCATGTCTACAACATGGCAGAACTGTAGGGGCATGAACCTGATTATTAATAATAAAGAAAAGCCCACTCCTAGTGAATGGCTTTAAATTTGGCTTTTATTTCAATATTTTAATGTAATTTTTTTATAACTATCATGAGTGAGTTGAGTTGTTTTTACATGATTTTTTAGAAGTTTGGGGAAAATGGTATGCCTAAGTGGAATTAGTCTTCATCAATTAGAGAACTAGCTGATTATTTAATTTCCTGTTGCACCACAAGGTGCATGCTACTTTTAACTTTGTTACCTGTGACTACAGTTTCAGGTCTGAGTGATTTCTCATGTTTTCCCTGAGTTGTTTGTTTGTTTGTTTTTTTAGAAAAAAAAAATCTAATTTCATTTGTTTATAATCTGATCTGTGCCTCCTAATCCTGATGATGCAACAGGATGCCATGTACAGAACCTGTTGCTATGTAGGAGTGAATTCAGTCTCTTTCCAGCTAATGGTTTTTGAGAAGAGATGTCTTATGTTTATCTGAGCTAACTTTTTAAAGGTGTATGTACACGTACTCCATTAAAATCATGCAAACTTCAACCAGCAAAGATATTACTATGATTACTTGGTGGGAATTGTTCATTGTGAACTTTTATATGGCCTTTCATTCTATCATAGTAATGCAGGTAAATTTTAGAAACTCTTAAATGATGCACAGAATAAGTTTAATTGTTTTAATTTGAATCAGAGTTAGCTCAGGTCTGTCTGTGTTATCAAGCAAGTTAAACTGTTTCATATGACATCTGTAAATTAATGCATACACAGTGGCCCTGTGTTTCGATGATTTATTTTGGATGATTTTTTTTTTTTTTTTTTTTTTTTAAAGTAATGCACAAACCTTGACCACTGTATCCATCTGGAAAAAATGTATTCTGCTGTGTCTGCAGTGTAATTTTCCCCATGTTGGCTAAAATTAAAGAATACCACATTAAGGAGATGTTTTGGAATCAGTGTGCAAATGTTTTATGTTCCAGCATTTTGTCCATTCTGATTCAGACACTTTAAGTAAAATAAATCGATTGATTAAATAAATAATCAGTTAAAGAAATTCACTTTGAAGTCTAGATATTACTACAAGCATGTGGTGGAAACTGACAGTTCAGTCCTGAACAATGCTGATATATTCTGTAGTTTTAGTCATTTAGATGTGTAATGATGTTAAAAGCTAAAACATTTACTGACTAAAAGATGTCTCTTCGTGTCATTCCATATAGACTAGAGTGTCCTTTGGGACAAATGAGATAAATAATATCATAATAATTTGTGACAGTGAGTGTCGGTGCCTAAAAACACTTCAGGGAGTTGTTTCATTGTTACATAATGCTTAGATAAAAAAAACAACAAAGGAATTAAAAGCTAACATTAACATTCAAACTGCAGTAGTGGCATGGTGGATAGAAATGTGACCATCTGAAGTTACTGGCTTTTATACACCAGTCTAATGTATCAAATATTAGATGCTTATGTGTAACTAGATAGCCTGACTGCAACAGAGTGACTGTTTTTCAGCAAATGGGTGGCAGCTTCCAATGTCAAGTTGTTTTTTTCAACAGCAAAAGTCAGTAGTCTAACGGCATTGCTCATACAGTTAGGGATTAATTACAGCTGTGGTTAGCTCAGGTCTCTCAAATTGCTAGAATCATAGATTTTTCCTGATAGCCTTATGAATTCAGTAATAATTATTTAAAACAATAGTATTGTTATTAAAAAATAAGCAATAATAGCAGTACGGATGGATCCTCTCTGGTATGCAGCCTCAATTCATTATTTGAGGTAGGAAAACGGTTGGTTCACATATGAGTTGTCTCGATCTACAATTAATTTAATATTTTTTGTACTCATACACTATTCATACACTACTTGGTACATAGTTTATTGACCCCTGTTATGTTTATCACACCCATATGTACCAGTTCCAGAACCTTGAGAATAAATAATATTTAAGGAGTGACCTATCTTAGCTTTTACACTAACTCTTCTGAAACGGCTTTCCACTAGATTTTGGAGTGTGGCAGTGGGGATTTGTGTTTCTTCAGCCCCAAGAGTATTAGTGAGGTCCAGGCACTGATGTTGGGGTGCAGTCAAGTTCAGGTGTGTCTGCAGAACATTCAGGTTCTTTCACATCAACGTTGGCAGACGATGGCTTTATGGAGTCCACAAGGACATTGTCATGGTGGAAAAGGTTTGAGCCTCTTAGTTCCAGGAAATTTAAATTCTACTTATGAAAATCATAAACAGTAGATCTTTAACCCACTTTCTTACATTGTTCATTTTGTCTACCGCAATGGCAGTAGCAATGATGGATAATAACATCCTGCAAACATCATTGAACCTTGGTTCCATTCTTTACTACCACGTATTTATAAATTTTTACATTTTATATAAACAAAATGTCATACAGTAATTCCTAAGAATTTCCAGTTATCCATCCCCACACAGTTGAATCATGAGGTCGAATCTTCACTGATCAGCCATCACATTAAATCCTCTGGCAGATGAAGTGAATAACATGGATTATTTCATGGGGACTTGTCAAGGGCTGGGATATATTAGGCATCAAGTAAACAGTCAATTCATTGTAGTTAATGTGTTGGATGCAGGAAATATGGGGAAGTGTACGGATCTGAGCAACTTTGATAACGGCCAAATTGGGATGACTAGACGATTGGGTCAGAGCATCCTCAAAACACAGGTCTTGTAGGGTGTTTTTTTTATACAGTGGTTAATACCTACAGAAAATGACCCACAGAAAAATAACTTGTCAACCAGTGAGAAAGTCATGAGCGCCCATGGCTCACTACTGCATGTGGAGAGTGAAGATTCGCACATCTGGTCAGATTACACATGAGTGAGTCTAATCAGAAAAAAGGCTTCAGTTTGTTAGGGATCACAAAGAATGGACTGTGGAGCGAAGGGGGGAAAAGGTCATGTGTCTGATGAGTCCAGATTTACCTTGTTCAAGAGTGATGGGTGCATCAGGGTAAGAGGAGAGGTGGATGAAGTGATCCATCATGCCTAGTGCTCACTGTACATACCTGTAGGGGCAGTGTTATGATCTGGAGTTGCTTCAGTTGGTAAGGTCCAGGTTGTGTGCCCAAAAAATAAGGTCAGCCAACAACTTGAACATACTGAACTAGTAACCGTCATTGACGGGAAACGAGTATGTAGAAACAGTTAAAGGGTTAAAACTAAAAATAAGCTGATCAGCTTTAATGTAATCAGTGATATTATGATTTCAGGTTGAAGCCCATGTACATGTCTGTCTGTCTTTCTGTACGGCAGAACTCTCTGTCTAACTTATCAATACAAAGAAACACAATTTTAACAAAACTCCCTGTTCGGTAATCAGCGAGTGAATCACAAATGAGAAATTTAAAAAGTTGATCAGATAAAGATGACTTCAACGCATCACCTATACCTTCAGCACTGTTAATATGGACTAATCCCAGTAAAAAATATTCCGTTTAGATTTTTTTTTTTTTTTTTAATATCTATTGGTGTATGAGTTTCTTTACATTGAGCAAGTAGCTTATCAGTAGTTTATTTTAAAGTAGATTAGCACATAGCTGCTCATAACATCGCTTTTACTCAACATTTTGATTTTACTTATGGTCCAGGTTAAACTGGTTATTTATTTTATTTATATATAAGAACGTCCGCACTCCAGTTCACTAGATGGCGCGGTTACGCTTTATCGTGTCATACTAACCGCCAAACGCCAATGAAGAGGAAGAAGAAGACGAAGAAGCAAAAGAAGCAGCAGGCAGTATTAGACAAATGGTGCATATTTTTATTCTGTAAAAGAATTTTATTATTTTATTTTATTTTTTGGCCTCTTGAAAGCAGTTCTTTGCGAAATTCATGCTTTTGGATGACTCGTCTGTGAAAGTCAAAGCGGAATCTGAGAGGTGTGAGGTGGAGTAGCAAGGTTAGCTAGCAGCTCTTAGCAACAACACTAACAGCACACCAATCATTTTCACACTGCGCGTGCAGAAGGAAGAGAAAGTGTCAGTGCAACGGATGTCTTTTATTATTATTATTATTATTATTATTATTATTATTATTATTGTTGTTGTTGTTATTTCTCCTCTAACAGGCAGACATGTCTTCAGAGTTCACTATTGACATCCAGCTCACAGAGCTGGGCTTTTCAAGCTGGGACTTCCAGGTTTTAAAACAGAAAGAGACACACCAGACTTCAGACCTGGACAATGCATCTGCATCATCTTCATCATCATCTTCATCACCTGCAACGATGACGTCGGCATGTCACACGCCAGTGGACATGCTCGTGCAGGAGGAAACAGATGTGGGTCATTTTACTCCTGTTGTTCATCCAATCTCTCTTCCCAGTCATAATGGCTCTCAGGATTTTAGTACCAGTTCAGTTCATGCAGATTCCACAGAGACGAGCACAGGCGATGGCGACAAGACTGTACATGAAGAACAAAGTCTATGTATGAGAGAAAAAAGAAGAAAATGTCCATGGTATGATGAAAATGCTGAAGAGCGACTTAAGGGAGACAAAAGGAAAAAATTAGACAAAGGTCAGAGAAAGAATACCGAGCTGAAAGAAGGAGGAGCTCAGAGGAAGCTGGCGAGCGATGCTGATGTTTCTGAGGAAGAAGACGAAAATGATAATGAGGATAATGATAATGAGGACGAGGAAGATGATGATGACGATGACTTGACAGAAGATGAGGAATGTGATGATGGGTTGTCTTCAGGTGAGTAAGTGTGTAAACAAATATTTTTCTGAGTAGTGCAGTTGAATCTAAGACTCTTAAAGCTGTATTCCACGCTGAATGTGAGGTATTTAAAAAGTCATCATGGATCTATAAGAACAGGCCAAATTTGATATTTTTTGAAGACACAAAATACAAGGGCATTGTTGTCTCAGTAGAACAAACAGTGTTTCAAGTGAGTGAATTCATTCCGTGTAACCATCTGCTTGTTGCAAAGCTTAAACATTAACAGTTTCTTTTCAAGGTAAAGCACGGTTTCACAACTCAGTTTGCCAACTATGTTACTAACAGAACTTTGTCCTACAACAAAAACGATTTGTCCCAGGTACAAAATTTTTGTAGGAAATTCAGCCCTGAACTATTGAGCGACTGCAGTCACAAGTCATCAGAGAACAGCTGTCTGCATCAGGCAAGTCTGAGACCTTCTTCATTTTCAGGTGGATCCGTCAGCAGTCACTACACGCATCCCAAGCAGACCACGCATGTCCTCCATGCGACAAGATCCCCAACCAGAAGCGGGGAGAATAGACAAATCTATTTAGAAAATGCTTGGCTATAATGTAAATAAGAAAAATAAATAGGTTTTCAGCCTAGACTTAAACACTGAGACTGTGACGGAGTCCCGATCACTAATTAGAAGGCTTTTCCATAATTTTTGTTTAAAAAATCTCCCAAATGTAGTTTACATTATACACGGTACTTACAAGCAGCCTGCATCTTTTGATTAAAGTGGGTGTGTTGGATCATAAAATACTTGCTGTGCTTCTCTCTGTTTCTCCAAATACACTCCCCTCATTGCAGGATCAGCACCCTAACTAGCTCTTTGTCTCCTCTTTCCAAACCACTGGATTGAAAAAATTTGATGTGGGAAAGTGTAAAAGTGTACTCATGTGAATAATATGTGATTACTAACAGGTAACATATTTGTCAATTCCCAATTCAAATATAAGACTTTTTTCCTGGTGAATCTCACTAACAATTTGTTTTCTTATGACCACACAACTGTTTAGTCCCAATCTGGTGAGTTCTTGTCACATTGTGTGTGTGTGTGTGTGTGTGTACTTTCACTATTAAACAAAGTTGGGATTTCTGCTGTAGACTTAAATAAATAATTTTTTTACGATGCCACTTCACCAATAATTTCTTATAAAAAATAATCCTTGTTCATGCGTCGTGAAAGTATAAGCAAGTTTCCCAAGTTGAGTTTTTAAAAATTAGATGTTGTCCCCTACTTATGAACAAGGTCCTTTCCGGGAGCACATTCATAAGTCTGTTTGGTTGTTAAGTCCGACAAAGTGAATCCTATACGACTTGACTAAATCTGTCCTCTTTCCTCACAATGCCATCACATGGCCAAAAATTGTAATCGTGTCTAAGGAAATTAATCTCACACGTGAAATATTATAATAGTGTTGTCTCTGCGCCTGTAAATCGCGAGGGGAATCCCGGAAACCATTTTGTCTCAGAGCTGTTTTGCACTGTATTGGATTCGTAACTCGAATGTTAGTAAGTCGGGGACTACCTTTATTTATTTTATTGGTACATGTTTGCATTTAGGTGTTAAAATACTGCAGTCCTCTATAATCTATAATAAGTGGTGTGCTCTAAACTATTCACACCTTGGCAGGCAGCACAGCATTCTGTGCGGTGGGAGCGAATTATTTGCCTTGTTTGTGTAGAATTGTAACAAAATCTGAAAAAAGTTGAATATTGAATTGGGATAAAAATATGATAGAGATCAAATCTCCACCTTAGTATCGTGATAATATCGAATCGTTCGTATTGTGGTAATATCGGATTTGTTCTTCCTTAGGATCTCACTCAGCCACATTGCACATTTCATGTAGTTTTATATAGCTCTGAGTCAAACCTTATTTAATTATCCGTATTCTCTGCAGTGAATAAGTTAACAGTTACTCTTATGTCTCCTCAGATACAAATGGTTGGGAAGAGCACCGCTGCGAGGTGTGCGGCCTCAGCTTTCCCACAATGTTCCTCCTACATGAACATTTGCGTGTACATAATGGCGTTCGTCTCTACCGCTGCGCCGAATGCGGCAAGCAGTTCTGTCACCTCATGAACTATCGCAAGCACCTGCGCTCCCACGGACAAGCATCCACTCTCCAGTGCGTCATTTGCACGGCCCAGTTTGCAACACAGGACGACCTGCAGCACCATCTGGATACGAACCACTTCGAGGACAAGTTCTATCAGTGTGATCTCTGCAAGCGCATTTTCACCAACTATGTGGAGTGCGAGAAACACGTGCAGACACACAAGCGGCGCGCTAAACGCTACCCCTGCCCCAAATGCGAATACAGCTTCCGCCATCGCAGCTCCATGCTCTACCATCTCAAGCGTCACAAAAAGGGCATGTTCGTCTGCACGGACTGCGGCCTGGCGTTCTCCACAAAAGCTGTGCTCCTGCGCCACAGCTTTCATCACCTGGGCCTGTTGCCGTACACCTGCATACGTTGCAAGCGCCATTTCCGTTTATCCTCTCTTTACATGAAGCACGAGTGTAAACCGGAGCAGTTGCAATGCGTGGCATGTCTCGTCGTCTTCCAGAGTCAAGAGGACTTCCTGAAGCACAAGAAGGACACGGGTTGCTGGGGTCATCAGACTGCTCCGAGCTCAAAGACTAATGACATCCGGTGTATGGAGTGTGGCCAGGTCTTTGACAATTCAGAGGAACTTAAGAAGCACGCCGGGACGCATCAGAGGATCCTGAAGTGCGCGGAGTGCGGCATGGGTTTCCGCTCATCCATTATGCTCATGTCGCACATGGGAGGTCATGTGGCCCAGCGGCCGTGCCTCTGTAAAGCGTGTGGCCTCGGGTTTTGTCATCAGCAGGCTTATGACAGCCATCTTAAAACCTGTGGGCTTGTGAATCCAGCAGAGGTAATCTATTACGTTTTTCCATGAACAATTAATCATTTAATAAACAGTTGACACAACAAGAACAAAATGTATATCTAATACACATTGCACACTCATAAGCGCATATTTTATTTAAAAAAAATTTTTTTAAAGCACAGCGCCATCTACACCGCCAAATTTAATGAACACCCCATTAAACACCCCATTAAAATTTGTAATTTTTATGTGATGCGTGCACAAACAGACAGACAAAAATTCCAAAAAACATCTTGAGGTTGCTCAATCTTACTCATCTTACATCTTGTAGGTTGGATGTGGCAATAACTCCCAGCCATGTTCCATTGATGTGCAAGTAGATAGGTGGGCGGTATGAGGTCATGCCATGTCCTGCAAAAGCAGAACGCCTTTGGTGATTAAACCCCACCATTTTTCCATTAAAGGAAAGTGTGAGGCCAGTATTTCAGAAGTAAAGCAGGCAGGCTGATCATGACACTGGAGAAAGAAGGAAAACTTTCATGGTATCAATGCACTAGTGAAACAAGCAGTGTTAAACTATACACAAATTGGCAATCAGAATTATATAAACACACACACACATACCGTATATACATATACAGTTCTATACATATTGTATAGAAAAGTTGTGTAGCGTGAGCAGCACAGCCTTTCGCGAATTTGAAAATCATGTAGTGTGAATTTGTCATTATAGAATAGAATGTTATAATTAAACTTATAATAATTTATTTGTTGTTGGGTTTTAAACTTTGTACATTAATAGAGAAATTAATTATTTTTGATGCAGTCTCAGGTTAATTTGGAATGCAGATGAGCTAAGTATTTATCTGTTTTCTATTTATTTTGTAAACAATACACTGAAAGAAAGAAATCTGCATCGCATTTTAGGTTTGATGTGGCCTTCCACTACTCTACATCCATTTTCCATCTTCACTTGAGCTGATAGAGCTGAGCGCTCTCTACACATTCTGATTATGGTTAGGGTTACAGATTGCATGCTTTACATTGAGGTATTGCTCACAATCTATCTATTCATTATTTATACCACTTATCCTGTGTAAGGATGTCAGGGCACTAGGTGGGGTCCAGCCTGGATGGGGTGCCAATCCATGAAAGGACACAAGCGCACACATTCACACACCCGATCACACACTAGATTTGAAAACGCCAGTTAGCTGAGACCAAATGTCCTTGGACCTTGGGAGGAAACAAAATCCGTACAAATCTTACAAATGGGAGCTTCCAGAAATCTTATTCCACACTGCATCAAAATAATTTGAGGAGATTTATGTGCATATTTTGTAAATTACACTCAGAAATACAAAAAGTAATCACTTATTCCGATGTCTTTACAGATTCTCTTAAAGAAGCTAAATTCAAGGAAGAAACCAGTTGTCACTCCTACGCGCAGGGAAATTCGACCGCTCCCACAGCTTGTACAGTCGCGTCCAGCTGTTGTAGTAAGTGGCCAAACAAAAGCTACTGAAGGTCCGACTACATTCACTTCAAACAAAGAGCCGGTTTCTTCTGTACCACTGGTTATGCTTTTACCGGTACCTTCGTCTGCATCCAGCACCATCCAGGCTCCCCAAAAGCTTAATTCGGATGTTTCGAAGCGAAGCTTGTCGGCTCCACAGGTGGTTCACATTCCATTACCCTCCAATAACTGTTCAGTACAGAATGAGCCTGACAGAACAGTGCTGTTAAAAGACATGGCTGGCCCGGTGCCTAGCTCCAACGTACTGATACCTTTACCGTCTGTGAAGAATGAGAAAACAGCATGGACACTATTAGATGGTTCGTGCACGTCTAGTTCAGTAACAAAAGTATACACAGTAATAAAACAGCGTGAACAAGAGTCTAATGTAAAATTGAAACCTGTGATGCAAATTCTTCGGCTGAATACAAAGACTGACCAGAAAAGGAGTATTTTGTCCAACCTGGAGATTGCACAGGTCTTGAGCATGATGAAGAAAAATTTTTGCGATAATAAGCCGAAGGAAAATCTATTAACCACGCCACCTACAGCTTCAGACAACGCAGAAACGAAAGCAGGCGGTGAAGAGCCGAGTGGATTAAGGGTGGAAAACCCCTCACTTGGAAAGGGCAGTGACGCCCAAATAACAAACGCAGAGAGACAGAGTGTTAGTGCTGTAAAAATGCAGCCTTGTTGTCCTGGTGTTGATTCTTCAGCAGGCATGCTTGTCAGTTCAACAGTTAAGAGACAGACAGAAGAGGATCAAATCTCAGCATCAGTCTCCTCGAACCCAGAAGAGAGCGCATCAAAGGACGATGTACACGAGACAGACGAACCTCATGAGGACAACGACCTTGGTCTGGAGAGCACACTGGTGGAGTTAGGTGATGAAGCTGATATAGTGCAGTGTGAAACTTGTGGGAAAATGGTTTTAGAAAGAGACTTGGTCCAACATGGTATGAAGCATTAAGTATCTCCTGTTCCTGCCAGTTCCTCGATCCTGGGGTTTGTAAACGTGAACTGCTACAGGTTTTTGTTCGTGTGAGAACATTTATAAAATATACGACTCTATACTAAATTCTTTCTTCCTTCTCTTCCGTTTAATTTAAAGCAAAGGGAATCTTTCTCTTGAATCCAGTATTTTGGAGAAAACAATAATAGATTGGTTGTGTGTGTGTGTGTTCATATTCATATGAATGAAACACTGTATATTTAAAAAATAAAATGGTTTGCGGATTATGCAGGTAATTTTCACAAATGAGCACTGTTTTACAGAATTTAGCTAATTTCTTTTTGTGTATAAATATTAAATTGCATTTAAAAGATAATGTGCAATCCTTTTAAGAGATTATCTTTAGAATTAAATCTATCGGAACAAGTTCCCCAGGTTTTTTTTTCCTTTTACTTTTTAAAGACTTGTTTTCATATAATAAGACAAGTAAGAGTTCATGATGGAGGTATAATTTTAGCTATAAGTTGAGTTTAAACATTACGCTGTACGTCAGTGGAAATAAAAGCGCAATCGGTTATTCTTGTTTTGCTTCAATTTTTTTTTCTTTCCTCCAGTTGAATGTACGTTTCTCATCTATGTGTGTTCCTTCCCCAAACTCTTGCCACAAAGTTTTTGCCTTTGTTCACTGTAACACAATCATTTTCTTTTCACTGAAACTAAGAGGGTCAGACCTGTCCCAGAACGGAATGCCCCTGCGGACAAACTGAGCTCCAGGATGGGAGTGTTTTCAAAGTTTTGGAGTGACAAACCTTGAGTGTCCTGCATAGAGCACTGACCTCAACCACACTGAACAAACTCGAAATTGAACTCGAAATTGCAACGCCTCTTTACCTAACATGAGCGCCATCACTAATGCTATTTTGATCGAAACAACACAAACCACAACAGCCATACTCCAAAATCTAGGGGGAAGTCTTTCCAGAAAAGTGCAGGTTTTTGTTACAGCGAATGGGGAACCAGCTTTGAAGTTTGATGTTTAAAAAAGAAAAAATTGTGATGTCCACAAACTTCGGGCAGTATAGTATACCTGTTGACTTTATTTCCAGAGTTGTCAGGTTGCAAATTGAATTTAACTGCCCTTTCTCACCAAGGTATTTTTCCACCACTGCGATGCTGCTTAGTGCATACAGTATGTTTTGTTTTTCTTTCCATTCTGCCTGAATACTAGAAACTGTTTTGTACGCAAGTTCCAGTAGATCAGCAGTTTCTGCAGTAACCATGCCAAGGCAAAGTCAAAATGAAACCTCATTTTGGTTAAGTGGACGTAGAGTGTATAGCAGCTGTCAAACTGAATAGGCTTTAAATTTTTAGACAAGACAAATTCACAAAATTTCCATATAATGGACCATTTGAGTAAGATAACGTGCTGTGATACTGTATTGCTGTACATGTTGAACCTTGTGACCTTTGAGCTATATAAGTAACATTGACTTCAGGTACCCCATCCTCCAAATCTTGTAAGAGTCCCCCATCGTCTCCTTTTAATCATCTCTCAGTGGTTTTGGTGAGTTGCTCATGCGTGGAATATGGATGCACTGGTCACATTCGTGTTAGGTTCTACAATATCATCTTGCCCATTGTGCATACTGGGATTTTGTTAACCATCTTGTTCCTTACAGTGAATCAATTGCTGCCGTCTGCAGCTCTTGACCCCACTTGGGCATCGTTGATTAAACTTGATCCTGATAGAACAATCATGTGAAAGTTTTAACCGATTAAATGCATGCCTTAAAAAGCAAAGCCTTAAAAAGAAGAGCACTGATTTCTATAACTAAAAATAAACAATAGAGACCAGTAGAGCAGCCATGTGTGCCACAGCACTGGTTAGGCAACAACAAACCCGATCAATCCTGATATTAAAAATCTCTGTCATCGGACTTGGTTTGGAACAATGTTGGTACATGTCAAAGTAATGTCTCCAAGCCCCAGGGTTTCCCAGCAAAAAAAATTCCCCCATAAGTCCCTTCACCCTAACCATCATCAACCATTCCATTTCATATGGTCATGTTCCTGCTGCTTTTAAAAAGACAAGGGTTATTCCCATCCTCAAGAAACCCTGCCTGGACCCATCAGAAGTTAACAACTTTTGCCCAGTATGGCTTCTCTCTTTTATTTCCAAAATTCATGAAAGGACTGTTTATAACCAAATGTCTTTTTATCTCTCACAGAACAACCTTAATGATCCCAACCAATTTGGATTCAAAGTGGTACATTCCACAGAGACTGCTCTTCTGTCAGTCACTGAGAAGCCACATGCTGCTAGATCAACTAAACTATTATCTGTCCTCATCCTCTTGTACCTGTCAGCTGCATTTGACACAGTGAATCACAAGATTCTATTATCTATACTTACAAGCCTTGGAATGTGTGAAACAGCATGGCAATGGTTTACTTCTTACCTAGAAGCAGTGTTGGGGGACGTTACTTTTTAAAGTAACTAATTACATTATAAAATTACTGTATTTAAAAAGTAATCAGTGACATTATAGTGTTACTTTCTGATAAAGGTAACTAGTTAGAGTACTTTTCCATTGCAGAAAATGAAAACTCCTTTGTGATTCCTCATGCATGTTGTTTTAGTCAAGATCTTTATAATTATTCTACCATCATCACTCAGTTTGGCCCATCTGTTAACTACTAATACCCCTATCTCACCTACGCGGTTTTGCGCTGTGGCCGTAAGTACGCTTCATCATGATTCACCACGAGTTTTGGCGCTGTGATTAGGTTTCCATCTTTCCGTGTGTCGGTCCTCGCAAAGTCAAAGTGCATAGGTGAGATAGGGGTATAACAGAGGGGGGCGGGTTATCGGGGACGAGGCTTGTAGGACGCGTTACACACACACACTAACGGATTGGGAATGACTGCTGTCTGGCTCACGGTTTACATAAATTGTCTGAATAACGGATTACATTTTTGAAAAAAATAATTGAGTACTTAAATGGCAGACCTAATGCTATGATTATTCGTTACATCAAAAAAGTTATCCAACTACTCTAACGTGTTACTTTGTAACCTATCTCACCTATTTTCTAACGCGTTACACTCAACACTGCCTAAAAGGGTTGTATGAGGTGGCATGGAGGAGATCCACATCTGCCCCACGCAGACTCTCTACTGGTGTCTCACAGGGCTCAGTACTTGGTCCTCTCCTGTTCTCCCTCTACTGTATACCCGGTCTCTTGGTAAGGTAATATCATCGCATGGATTTTCATACCATTGTTATGCAGATGACACAACTTATTCTCTCCTTTCCTCCCTCAGACACCCAGGTTTCCACCCGTATCTCAGCATGTCTGGCAGACATCTCATCCTGGATGGCAGCTCATCAGCTGAAGCTCAATCTGAGTAAAATCGAACTGCTGTTCATCCCCAGGTCAACACCCTGTGATATCCCTGGAAAACAATCAGATTTACTCATTTAGCCACTGCGTGCAATCTTGAAGTAACTGTGGACAATCATCTGTCATTTCCCCACACATCGCTAACCTTACTCGCACTTGCCGATTTCTTCTTTACAACATCAGAAGAATCTGCAGATTTCTTTTTTCACAGGCTCCTCGGGTGCTTGTTCAGTCTCTTGTTATTTCAAGACTGGACTACTGCAACTCACTCCTGGCAGGTCTGTCTCTGTCCACGTCTCCGCTCCCTGCACTGGCTTCCTGTAGCTGCCCATATCAAATTAAAAACCCTGATGCTCGCTTACAAAGCTGAAAATGGCCCAGCACCCACTTACTGTACTTCTCTAATCACTCCAATCCAACTGTGTAAGTATTTATCTGGTGAGGGAAAATTCATAGCACTTTTTATAAGTCGCTTTGGATAAATGCCCAAATGTAAATTTAAAACATGATTTATCACTCTATGCCACCTTATTCCTTTGCCCCATGGTCCAATTCTGATGCTCACATGCCCACTGTGGACTCGTCGTGATGGACTTGGGGCAGCATGTGTATTCTGACCTGTCTAAGGTAAATTCTGCCCCATACACAGCAAGCTGCAGGGCACTGTGTTCCGATGTTATTTTGATTCATACACATTCACATTTCAAACAAACTTAAATAATTCTTTTGATTGTGTAAAGCTACTTTGCGACAATGTCATTTGTTAATACAGTGCTATACAAATTGAATTGAATTGAATTGAATTTTCTATTCCAGCTAGCATTAACTTTTTCAGCAATTATATTATGCAAGCTCTAAATAGACAGTCAGGATCTTGCATATATACCATGTGCCAAAGTGCCACTCATTTAACTTGTGAATAAGGCTTTAAACAGTTTCCACCTGTTGACTCTGGCCAAGGAGCATAGGAGGGCTGCCTTCATGTTGCTTATGGGGAAGTGACTAGTTCAAACCTGTTGCTTCTGATGACATCACCACATATAAACTTCAGCTTTGCTGACAGTCCCCAAGCTTTATCACTATTGGACAGGGTTTTTAGGAACCGAAATTTCACATGTATTTTCTATTTCAGAAGAAAAATAAACAGGAATTTCTTTGTAAGTCTAATTTTATGGGACTAATTCAAAAAAGAGAACACACAATGTTCAGGACTGGACACACAGAAACAGTTGAGGATATCAAAGATTATTTATTTATTCTTCTTTAACATTAAGAAATAAGCATTTTGTGTAATTGCCATGTGAATATGCATGTTTTCTTCTGATGCTTTAAGAAATGTAATAAGTATTATGTTTTTTAAGTGAACACAATTTGGGTAATAGCTGTTTTGCCGTTGGTTCATTTTGAAAAACTTACAGTACATTGACACTTCGGATTGCGAGTAACGCGGTTTGCGAGTGTTCCGCAAGACGAGCAAAGATTTTTAATAAATTTTGACTTGGAAAAC
>JAQMYL010000033.1:6686823-6699322 GCA_030014365.1 Clarias pachynema | reverse complement strand
GACTTTTAACGAGTACGAGTACTTTAGAAAATGTGGTATCGAGGCCGATACCCGATACCGGTATCGGGACATCCCTAGTATATTGCACTTGGAAGGGAAGGGAAAAGGAAAGCGCATTACACAAATATTACAGTTAACAATATTGCATTTGAAGAGTTGTAAGGCCCAAAAGTATTGGTAAATCACTGGGGGAACAAGTAATGTATTAATGTAATATTGTAATATTGTATCATTACAGACTGTTAGCGTTGGTAAATGACTGAGGCAACAATTATTGTAAAGTTTGAGGAGAATAAACCATGGATGTGGTGGACAGTCCTGAGAAACTTTTAGTAAACGAGATTTACTTTATATTTCCATTTACTTTGATCCTAGTCTACTTGATCAGGGGTTAGAGAGGGGTTTGTGGTAGAAGCTAGTTAGGTTTGTAGCTTGGATTAGCGATTCAGAATGACTTAAAAACAATAACTAAGGAGACAGCACGTTGTTTAAGACGACATAACGTTATCAGATGTGTGTTCTTGCTGAAAGTGCTTCTGTGACTGGTTATGAATGTGGGTTTTGTCAGGCAGCTGCTCTCTCCTCAGTACTGCAGAACAAACAGACCTACTCTCACCCACGCTGAGACACACAGTTAGTGTCATTAACCACTGGACAACACCTGCGCTGAGGGGTAAATATAGTTAATGAAACTTTCCAGTGCTATTAAGCTCCATATCAGCACTTGTGGAAAGACTCTAATCCAATTAGATTACTCGTTCAGAACTTACAGTTGTATAATTTTGTTAAATTGAACAAACTTATTATCACCAGAGTGATGGAGGTATAATATTGTCCACACTTATTAAAGCACTTCTCATGTTTTCATGAAGAGATTAGCAGTTATGTAGCCTAATAAGCATGCATTTATTACACATGATAGAAGTATTAAAGAGTAAAGAAATTAGCAGCTTCAACAATAATAAAAAATTAAGTGTTTGAGCTTTAGTTATAAAAAGGAAAGAATGTCTGTGTTCATGGCTAACTCTTTTATCTTCTTCTTCTTCTTCTCTTTCTCTCTTTATTTCATTTTTTTCCATAATCCAAAGTACCACTCTAATACATGGGCACAAAAAGAGAAAAAGTGCCATTGCATTGATTCAGCCATCAGAATCATGAATATTGATCTCTCCTCCAAGACCAACGCTGAATACAGAAATATAACTTTTCCATTCGTACGCTGCAGGGAGCAAAAGTGCCACAGAAATAAGAAATGGCTTTTCCTTTGAAAGTCCCTCTGCGATAGCTGGTCTACCATGACAGTCACTGATCTGTAAAGGCTTTTTGCCTCGAGGTGGGAAAAAAAAAGGAAAAAAAAAATCAAGTCTATCAATTCTTGTCTAGTTATACTTTTAACAAAAGAATGTCTTTCCGCTCGGTTACGGTGTGGAATATGTAATAAGAGCCGGGGAAAGACAAAAGCATTACTGTTTTACAGATTTACAATACTGTAGCCAAGACGCTGATTGATACGGACATGCAAATGAACGTTTCTGATAATCGATTATGTCTGTGGCGGCGCTGCTCAGTCATGGAATCAGGATGCTTACTGGGTTTAATCAGCTATGAGATCTGAATTAAGTGACATTGTGTATGTATTAGATGCACGAGTCATTTGGAAACGTCCTCAAGTTTAAAAGTCTTGATGGTTTAAGGAACTCAGTGAATGGCATAGTATTTAATTATTTTTAAGTTTAACGGTTTTTGGGGGGGGCATTTCCTGCTTTTTGTTCTTTCTCAATTTTTTTGCAATTTGCATAAAAAAACAAAAAAATAGATTTTAACTCTACTGTGACCTCATATAAGGTTGTTGATCAGGTCTGCTGTTCTCTAGTGGGGGTGTGGCTTATTTTAAGAGTAGCTCATTTACATAGAAACTGAGATGGCGTGTTTGGAAAAGAAGTGCAGCATTAACACAGAAATATTTTGGGACGCTCTGAGACTTGTAGTTAACTTGGTAAATAAATAGTGAAATATGGGACCTTTAATGTTAGTAATTCTTTGATGGGATTAGTGTTCTGGACACTAGCATGTAACACTGTGTGTAATGATTCTGGTCGATTTATGCAGAATAAATAAAAGTAACAGGCGTCAAAATAAAAATAATACATGCATGTCATGATCAATAGCATTTTTTTTCAACAGTTATTTGTTAAAAGAAATTGGCTTTTGATTGCAAAGTGTTGCTCCAGGACATTTATGGGCCATGTAAGTACATGGCTTTTGAAATGCTTTTGATTTCATCTGTATGGAGAACAGCAGTGGAAGTGCTTGTTAAAAATCAATGTGATTGACCAACACATTTCAGAAGGCTTTCATCGCTTCTGCAGGATGTTAAACTTCCCAGCCCATGTCCACAGGGCTTCCTTAATAGTCTAGCAATGAACATCATAGCCTTTTTTTATTATTGTTATTATTTATTTATTTATTTATTTATTTATTTTTTGCAATCACTTCCACCGTAAATCTGAGCAACTTCAGCACATGTGAATGATTTCCACCAAGACATTTCCGTATTCCGTATAAAAGCTGGCGGCGCGGCATAATTTTGTAACCGTGCAGACGTACAAGGACAATAACGACATCCGACGGGATTTAAACCCAAATAAATGATGACAAACCCTCTCAGATGAACAATACGTCTGAGATCGTGAACCGAATTCCGTTAAAGTTGGAGCTGCTGCAGCAGAAAAGTTTCACGGTGGCTGACGGGGGCTGAGATTAATGGTCTTAGCCCCCAGGAGTGGAGTCCACAGCCTACGCTTAAGGCACTCTGGTCTCAGCAGAAGTAAACAAAATGTGCTGAGAGAGCGCTTGGGTACAGCGGTGGGGACTGATGGAGTCAATTAAATGCCACATTGTGTGGACTTCAAAAAGGTGTTTAAAAAAAATACTCAGTGTTTTACATGGTGCAATTTGCGAATGTCAATGCATTTCATGAATTTTAATGAATCTGTGTAACATAGTAAGGAAGGGGAATCGCCAGGGATCAGCCGATGCGATATTATCGGGTGCTGATTCGATCTCTTTTGAGATTCTGTACTGTAAGTATCACAATTTTATTAATATCGCGTTTTTTCCAGATTTTGTTACAATTCTAAACGAGCTTAGCAAAGAATTCACATCTGTCAATGTGTGGACAGTTATAGTGCACCACCTATAGGATCATTGAAGAACTACAACAGACACTTTGGGCACGAGGCAGGTTACACCGTGGACAGGGTGCCAATCTATCACAGGCCACACACACCCAAACACTACTGGCAATTTGGGAATGCCAATTAATCTAACCTGCATGTCTTTGGATTGTGGGTGGGAACCAGAGTACTCGGAGGAAACCCACCAAGCATGGGGAGAACATGCAAACTCCATGCACACAGACCCGAAGCGGGAATTGAACCCTTGCCACTGGATGTGCAAAGTGACACTGCTAACCCCTGCACCATCAAATGCCACCATACTAGAATTAAATATATATACTTAAGGTTTGTTTTTTTTTATCTTTACAATATAGTTCATAATACTGAAATGTAGTGAGCATCAAACTCAGAACTTAAAAAAAACTGCATACAGTACATATATCTGTGTATATAGAATAAAGTATCATGAAAACCAATGAGATATCAAAACAATTGGAAAACTCTTGTGAAAAAAAGTGTTAATCAGGATTTAAATATATATTTTTCTTTTTAATAAACATAAAGAAAGTGCATATTGAGCAGGACATCCACAATAAACCACTAGGTAAAGAGGGGATTCACAATGGAAAGACCAACGTTAACATCAAGTGAAAAAGGTGGAAAGAAAAAGCTACGTGAAATCCCAAGAGTGGAGAATTTAGTGAAAGCTTTGCAAAGAACAAAGTCCTTCACATTTATTTTTTTCTTTTTAGAATTCTTCATACTTTTGTAGGGAAGATAAGAAAACCTTAACAGTCTAATTATCAGAACATACCATTGTAGAGGAGCTGGCCATTGTGCCCCGAATCTTTTCTCTACCAGAGTAGCTCCTGATTCTTTGACTGCTAGCATCACCTTCATTCCATCTTTTCATCAGCAAGGTTAAACGAGTCAGGAACATGCGAGCTAATTAATACCAATGAGCTTGACAGCCTTGAAAGGCAACGTGAGGTGACGAAAGGGACAGAGGAAGAAGGGGACGTATTGAGACGGGGGTGAGAGGCTCATTGCTGACTATGTTCTCACCACAGTGTGTTGCATCGTGCCTTCTAATTGCCAC
Source organism: Clarias pachynema (assembly GCA_030014365.1). Taxonomy (NCBI): domain Eukaryota; kingdom Metazoa; phylum Chordata; class Actinopteri; order Siluriformes; family Clariidae; genus Clarias; species Clarias pachynema. The sequence goes on along the minus strand of JAQMYL010000033.1, from coordinate 6,695,044 downwards.
TTTCACCTTTTCATGTCGTAGTCTTTCGCTTTTGAAGTGCTGACGTGCTAAGTTTGATTAACACCGAGCCATCGACGCGTTTCCCATGTTCCACTTCTGCCTGCGGCCCGGAGGCTAATTTGTTCTGCCCGCACTAGCCGCAGAAATCCCAGAAGCCCTTGCCTAGTGCGCTGCCTCATGCTTTCCATCTCCACTTGCCACCCCTGGCAAGTTCATTCCCTCTGCAGCACTGCCGCCATGCTGCTGCTGCCGCTTAATTGCCATCTTGTGTCATCTAGCGGGGGACAACTGACCTGCACCAGAAGTGTCTCGGGCAAAACAAAAGAAGTGCAACAAATTAAAACCACCACGGTTCAGTGAATACAGAAATAATGGAACCGGCTGCAGTGTGTGTGTGTGTGTGTGTGTGTGTGTGTGTGTGTGTGTGTGTGTGTGTTAATGAACATCTTGACAGATTCTGTTCACCAAGACAATGCGAGGCCATTCAGCGCGCTCAGGGGCAACTATCAACAATCACACAGTTCATTCCGGTTACATCTCTGATATCCAGACACAGCGTAATTATATCCAGTGAGCAAATCAGTTTATCTTAGTGAAAAAAGAAAACATCTGGATCAGTCGAATGGGTATGTACATGTGTATGGCGAAACCGTCTACATTTTGGACTGATCTCATCTTCTCAATTAGGTGAAGTAATTATTTTTAACTGGTGATGATATGATGCTGATAATGTGGAGAAAATTGAAAAGACAGACTGTCTGTCTGGAGTCCGGATTGTGTGTCATTTCTATGTGCGATGCCTAAAACAGTAAAACAGTGAGGTCTGATGATCATCTGCATGGCTGTATTTGTATGAAGAGTAATAAAAAAAGAGTTGAAATAATGTTAATCATGAGTATATCCTTACTTTTTTTTTTTTCCCCCAATTTTTGCCCGATTTTCTCCCCTAATTTTGTCGTGTCCAATTCCTCCCAGTCACTAGGGGGCTCCCACATTAAGCTCATACCGCCACTCAGTAGGGAGGGCCGTAGACCGCCCACGTGTTTCCTCCGACCCACGTGACGTAACACACTCGGAGGAACAGCACTATCCGCTCCTTCCGCTTATGCGAGCTCACAGACGCCCTTGATTGGCTTGTAGAGCTGTCGTTAATGTGGGAGCGCGAAGTACCTCTCATCCCTCCCCCCTGAGAGAGCTCGGCCAATCAGCTCTCTCTATGCCTCCGGCTGTGAGAGGCAACAGCATCACCCGGGGTTCGAACTAGCGATCTCCGGATGATAGGGCGAGCGCTTTACCACTGCGCCACTCGGAGGCAATTCTACTTTTTTTTCTAAAAGTCTTACCACAGGTTCTCAATTGGATTTAGGTCTGGACTTTGACTGCATTGTAGCTCTGGCTGTATGTTTGGGGTCGTTGTTCTGCTGGAAGGTGAACCTCAGTCCCAGTCTCAAGACTTTTGCAGATTCTAGCAGGTTTTCTTCTGAGATTGCCCTGTATTTGGCTCCACCCATCAACTATGACCAGCTTCCCTCTCCCCGCTGAAGAGAAGCATCCCCACAACATGATGCTGCCACCACCATGCAAAGTTTCTTTCAACAATGGCTTTCTTCTAGCCACTCTGCTGTAAAACTATGGATCTCTCCAGCTCCTCCAGAGTTACCCTGGGCCTCATGGCTGCCTCTCTGATTAATTGGTAGGTTTGCAGTTGTGCCATACTCTTTACATTTTTGGATGACGGATTGAATAGTGCTCCGTGAGATGTTTAAAGCTTAGGATATTTACTTAACCTTACTTTAAACTTCTCCACAACTTTATCCCTGACCTGTCTGTTGTTTTTTGGGTTTCATGATGCTGCTTGTTCACTAATGTTCTCAGACAAACCTCTGAGTGTTTCACAGAACAGTTGTATTTATACTGAGATTAAATTACACACAGGTGGACTCTGTTTTACTAATTAGGTGACTTCTGAAGGCAGTTGTGACCACTGGAATTTATTTTTTCAAATCTTTATTTGTAAAAAATAAAATTAAATAAAATAAACTTTGAAAACCATTTAGCATTTTCCTTCCACTTGACAATTATGTGCCACTTTGTGTTGGTCTGTCACATAAAACAAATTAACTGTTGCAATAAAATACATTTACATTTGTGGTTGTAACATGAAAAAATGGGAAATGTTCAAGGTTTATGAATACTTTTGCAAGGCACTGTAAGTGTTTAGTGCTTAGATTATTTAAAACACCAAACAGAGGATGATCTTCAAACTAAAGTATGATCTGTACTCTTCTTCTGGTCCTTATCTTAAAAACAATCTCTAGTGAATCAGTAATCTTTTAATAGAACCAGCTGTTTTAGTAAACTTGTTAATCCTGTTTTTATAACTGGCAGTGGTACTGTTTCTCCAACATGAAAGAGTTTGTTTAGTGACGAGTGAAATCTTCAGACTGGGAGTATTTGGGAGAAAAGCAGAACATGCAGAGATGAAGTCCAGAACACCACCAAATTACCAGTTCTGAGCAGCTGAGCACGAGCTTCAACACTCTACAGTTTAGCTGAATTGTAAGTTACATACTTTGAATAAAAGCATTTGCCTAAAGTGTAAATATAAATGTAAATTAAACTCGCTTCTATCTAGAATTATTTGCATCAGATTATTTGCGTTTAGAGAAAGGTCTCTAAATATATTTTGGCTAACAATGAGAGCAAAGTTTCTGAGTTATTGCTGTCAAAAGATTTACATTCAAGATGAAGAATCAAGCGTGATTTAGTGGAAAGGCAAGCCTGGAACATCATTCCTTTTAGCTGTGTTTTTTGTGTTAGTTTGGACTCTGGTTACAGTTCAAGAAAACTGGTTGTGAATAAGTCATACAAGGGCAGTATTTTTATAATTTAAATCTGAATCAAAAGCTTTTTTTTTTTTTTTTTTAAATATAAGAGTTACAAAGTAGCATAGCAATTTTTGTTTTGTTTTGTTTTTGTTTTATCATAAAAAAAAACATCTACGGTAGCAAATAGGACATTATTGCTAGTCTTTTGTTTTGTATTTACAGAGCAACTTTAACTGCGTAAAACTGGTTTTAATTTTGCAGTGGTTCGTAATGTTAAAAGTAACGCAGAAGGAAAAGCAGAACCATTAACACATCAATACAATTACTGAGTTATCAGTACAAATGGACTGTACAATGGCGGTTTAGCCAGAAGAGGGAGACACAAGTACTGTAGCTGTTATAAATAAATAAATACAGTACATTTGGACAGCAATATAAATACTTTTAATAAATTGACTATTTTACCTAATAATCAAAAAGTTAATTTATTTCTGTAATGCAGTTAAAAAGTGAAACTCATGTATTATATAGATTAATTACACACAGATTGATATATACAGTAATATACCTTTTAATTATGATGATTATGACTTACAGATAATGAAAACCCAAAATTTAGTATCTCTGAAAATTTAATATTACTTAAGACCAATTTAAAAAAAAAAGATTTTTAAAACAGAAATGTTGGACTACTAAAAAGTATGAACATGTACAGCACTCAATACTTGGTCTGGGCTCCTTTGCATGAATTACTGCAGTAATGCGTTGAGTCGACCACGAACTCCTCTGTATACTAAAGGCAAATGTGAGGCCATCTGTCCAACAGCTAAACCTTGGTCGAAATTGGGTCATGCAATAGGACAATGATATGAACCTCGGCCAGAATTTATATTTACGTTTGGATCATTCAACTGTTTTACTGCAGCTAAGAGTCTAATCACTGTACTGTGCCTGAAGTCTCCTGTAAATGTCCCTTGGTTTTTACATCTTTATTCACGAGAAAGTGGCAGTTTGACTTGACCACCGTTCATATGTACAGTATGTGTGTGTGTGTGTGTGTGAGAGGTAACTGTATTAGAGGGAAGTCATACTATATATACTGACTTTACCAGTTAGCTCCACTTCCAAATTCATAAACGCTACCCACTGTGGCAGGAGTGTCATTGGTTAAATTCTCTGTCTACCTTGTTGTGTACAGGCTCTTTGTTTACACCGAGGTCCAAACCATGTACTGAGATGAAACTAGGTGAAGCTAATCTTTTAATAATCTTACATCAGTTTGGCCCTAATAGGATTTCAGGGACTTGCTTCTCTCTTGCCTTGCTGCTCCACTTACGCAAAACAGTACTTAGATTAAAACACCCCGAAATAATGAACAGAACATTGTTTTTTTTTTTCTTGGACAAACTTATTGAAAGTGTAATATCAGTTGCCATTATTTTAGACTTACTATTAACATCTAGCAGCATTATTTGAATCTGTATTCAATGGGTACAATGATATTTAGAGAGAGAAAGATGTACTGTAGAGCCTGGCTGTGCAAACAATGAAGTGAGTCCCTGGAATAAGATCACGTGTAAGACAACAATCTCAGTATAGCTGGTAATTACCAGACGAGACATCAAACTCTTCTTATCTTTATACAGACTGGGTCTAACTGTCACAATGACTAGTTGAAAGGAAAAGATGATAATTACCCAGGATGCTCATTTAGATGTCATTATATGGTCTTTTATGGCTTAAGGAACCTGGCACTGGCTAACAAGATTAAGTTTTATTATTTTATTTTAGTGTTACTACTAATTGTTACTCCTGGATGTTACACTCTTCTATGTTACAACATCCATAAATAAACATCAAAGCACTGATTCATAGAGGGTCTCTGTAACCTCTGTCCTACAGGAAATGAGACATGGCTACATAGTGGCAAACACACACACACACACACACACACACACACACACACACACACACACACACACACCTACTACGTAAGTTACATCATAAATTCCTTTTAGTAATCCAGAAACATTTAATATGTGGGATAGGTGGTTTAAATCAGATTTCCCTGATGCAAATGTCCAGGGACTGGAGTAAGTTATCATTTGTGCATATTTTGAAGAACAAGAGAAGAGGAGTATGATAAACAAGGCAAGGTATCTGCTTGACCTAAGCAGAGGCAGTCCTCCCTTCTAATAGTGTGGAATTCAAAAAATCTCTCTCTTCTCAGTACATGACCTTTATCCTAGCAAGCAACCCATACTGAGTTTTAATCTTAAATGAGATCTATTTAGCAAAATTCACAATTTTGTCATTTTTAGACATTAAGATGAGTGTTCAGTGTGAATTGGCTGTTTTTTTTTTTTTATGCATTTTTGCATTGGCTTGGGCTTAAACAAGCCAGTGAGATTTTGTCCTCTATTGTTACATCACATGAGAGGACATCCTCCCCTAGCTGTTTGCTTAGCTTTGCTGTTCTCTAGGGTGACACGGTTCAGCTGTAACCCATTTGCATAAACAATGAAATGGTGTATTTGGAGGAGGAGTGAAATTAAAGGAACTGAGGTATAAAAAAAACCCTCAAGACCTTCAAGCTCTTTTAATGCACCTCTGTTAATATTGATTAACTAATTTAATTGTCAGGTTTTCGTGTTTGTGTGTTAGGTCTGAAAATATTAAAAACAAGTAAACAATCAACTGGTTAAACTGATAATTCCAAGTACAATTGCCCAAAAATATAAACTTACTGTAAATGTACATTGTCTCATGAAACCCAGACAAATTCTAGAATTTAAAATTTCTCATTTCATGTTCAACACTTACTTACCAAGTTCTATAAATTAAACTCCTTAAAACTTAAGCGGCACAGATACATGCCAGCAACACAGCATAGGTCAATCCCGATTAAAATAATATAGTTGCCGCTGTGTGTTAACAGGGAGGCTTCCGACCTCAAACTGTGTTTTTAGGTTTTCGGATATGTCAGGTAGAACTAAATTTATCATTACTTGTATAAAGAGTCAGTTTTACTGCGAACAGAATATGTGAATGACAAAATATGGGAAACATGTAGAACTTTTAAAATGAGCATATTATTATTATTATGATTATTATTTGGTCATAGAAAAAACTGAAAACAACCATAAAAACAGGTGATCATGTGTATCTGTGTTATTATTTATTTATTTGTTTTATTTATTTATTTTCTCAGTCATGTTTGGGTAGACAGTTAAAATGACCTAAATTTCTGTTCATCATGTTGCCTATTTAGTGCTGTAAAAAGTCACTCTATACTGCACAATCTTGAGCCCTATACCTGTATATATTAATTTTTTTTTAAAAAAGAAAGAAAAACGAAGAATGGCTAAAATGCTGTGAGCTCTAACTGCGACAAAGCAGTAGTTTTTACGGTTTGGTAAGTACAGCATCATAATACAGTGGTTTACAATTTTAATTTTTAAAGGGATGAAATTAATAAGAGCTATGGGTCAGTTTTAAGGGCGTCTAAGAAGTTGCAAGGAAGCAGGGAAATTTGAAGCAGGGACACACACAATATCCTACGGGGTAAATCAAAGAGAGCAGGGCTAACGTGTGTCACATTGATGATCCTCAGCTGGGAAGAAGTCAGTTACAGCGCTCCTTACCCTGTCAGAGTCTGACACAACTGACAGCATGCAAGTCTACACTGAAGACCATTACTGTTTTCTCTTATCTTCTCTGTGTTTGTGAATACAACCTTTTAACATTCTAATTGGGTAGTTTCCTGTATTTTATGTAATTGTTTTATGCTGCATGTCACATGATAATGCACATAATTCATTTAATAACAGCAGATCTGCTCTCTGCGATTCAAATAAAATGATAAACAAGGGTTTATATTAGTGACCCTATTGTCATACATAACAACATTAACAACTCATTCACATGAATTTGTATAGCATATTCTCTATGTTATCTAAACCAAAAAAAAAAAAAAAAAACTTGCTATTTAACAAAGAAAGACGTATAATAGTTTATATGGCTATGTTTCCTGTAGAGAGACATTTATTTAGCATTTATGGAAGGAGTCTCCAGTGTCAGCAGATAACCAATTCATCCATTATCCAAACTGCTTATCCTGTATGGACACACAAAACAAAACAGGGTACACCCTGGATGGGGTGCCAACTCATTATACATTATACCTCATGCAGCACACACATTCATACACTATGCACCGTTTGTAAACACGAATAAGCCTACAGCACATGTCTCTGGACTGTCTAGACACCGGAGGAAACTCTGACCACACCACTCTGGCCCCATGAACAGCAAGCTGTGATGCACTGTGAGATGTAACATATTAAACAAAAATTTTATGTCACATACACAGTCATACAAAGTAGTGAAATGCTTATACGACTGCTTAAAAAATTTTAAATAAGAAAAGTAAGAGTTTTCAATAAGAATATAAAAAAATAAATATATTTTTTTCTTTTGTCAAATTAGAAATATATAAAAATATAGTAAAACTTTTTGCTGTAAAAAAAATCATATAAATTTAAATTATGTGCAAATAATAAAATATTAAAATAAATTAAAATATTAACAGATATATAGGCGGATATTAACGACTGCATATCAGGATCACCCCAGAAGACCTATGATTTTGGAGATCCTCAAACCTGCTTTTTTTTAGTCATCTTAAAGTTTCTTAGATCTTTCTGCTTGCCCATTTTTCCTGCTTCTTACACATCAGCTTCAAGAACTGACTGTTCTGTTGCTGCCTAATATATCCCACCCCTTGACAAATGTCAATGTAAAAAGATAATAAATCTTATACACTTTAGATGTGAGTGCTTTTAAAGTTAAGTCTGATCGGTGTAAATCCCTTCTATAACTGTTCAGTTGTATAACAGAAAAGACTTTTAGTTAACACAAAGTTCACTTGATGAGGTAGTTAGCTGTTCCGGTACCGGTAGAGACTTGGGTACAAAATTGTTTGAATTAATGTCAGTCCATATAATGCACAGTTCACAGTGCTCCTTATGTAATTACATACAGTGGGGGAAATAAGTATTTGATCCTCTACAGATTTTCTAAGTTTGCCCACTTTCAAAGAAATGAAGGGTCTATAATTTTTATCATTGGTTTATGGTAAAGGATTGAGACAGAATATCAACCAAAAAAATCCAGAAAAAGCACATGATACACATGTTATGAATTAAGTTGCATTTCAATGAGGGAAATAAGTCTTTGATTCCCTACCAACCAACAATAATTCTGCCTCTCACAGACTGGTTATGTGCTCTTGTGGTATTAATTTAAGAAGGTGCTCCTAACAACAATGTGGTATGTGTATAAAAGCCACCTGTCCACAAAATCTCCATCTTCCACTCAAACCTCACCACCAT
>JAQMYL010000033.1:6667528-6680617 GCA_030014365.1 Clarias pachynema | reverse complement strand
CACGCAGCCGCGCGAAGCCGCGGCAAGTCACGGGATCCCTTTTCTCGAAACGTGCGTTTTTAATGGCGACATCTGTACAGCTAGCTACATTATGGTAAATACAGTTGAATTTATTTGTCATTCTTATCAGTCATTGGTTAATAAGCTTTATTTATATTGCTAATTCACTATATTAGATTTTCATATGCTGTGAGTGAGAGAGATGTCACTGTCCCAAGAAATGCTGGCTTCAGGTTTTTTATTTATTTTTGGTTCGTCCACGTGCCATCTGGCACATACTCGCCACTCTGGAGATATACAGTATCTGTCATTTCTGTGGCAGTTATTTAAGGGGACGGGTTGCCAGATTGATGCCTACACTAACGGGCAATTTGGAAAAGTCAATTAGCCTAACCTGCATGTCTTTGGACTGTGGGAGGAAACCCACCAAGCACAGGGAGAACATGCACACAGACCCCGAGACGGGAATCAAACCCAGACCCTGGAGGCGACAGTGCTAACCACTAAGCAATCATGCCGCCTTTCATTATTTATGTTGGCTCAATCACTGTGCAAATACTAAACAACTGATATCACATGGGGAATCTGGACTCTCTGTGATCTTTCCAGTTGTACATGCCAAAAATTTACTTACAAGTTTATTACCATTTTATCTACTTGGTGTTTAAGAGAGCTATGACTTGGATTGTGAACGACTGTTGTACAGTGACAGTGTTTCTAATGACTACAGTATTAAGGACTTTTCAGACTGTTTTAAGTTCTGAGAGTCTAATAGTTATCTAAGAATGATGATATCATTTTAGCATTGTGCAAATAAAGAGATCAAAATGTAAGTTTATTTATTAAATGAAGGCTCCTTGTCATTTTAATTTTATTTTTCATATTGTTCTGCAATCTGATCCAAGCAATAAACTTTACATTCGTAATTTAATCCAAAGGAAAACTGTTTGCATTTGTCATTCTGTTCCGCTTTCCAGTAATTCAATTTGCGTTCTGTAATGGCTTTGTGTTTATAGGATGACAGCTTTTTACACTGCTTGAATCAGCTTTAAACCCAGTGCAGAAAAGAATGGAAAATGATTTGTACATAATAAGTGCAAGTTATAATGATAACTTGGAAAGCAAGGTATAATTATATACTTTATAATTGACTACCAGAAGTTATTTTCTTAGAAAATTCTAGAAAAAGATTATCATTCAATGTCATATCATTCAGTGACATGCTTAGATCTTAAATAGAATGATTTGAATCAGGCATTGAGTGTGTGAGAGCACTCTAATTCTAAACAGGTGCCTGTCAAAGGATTAGTCCTATTGTGTTTAAGAGAATCTGATCACAGGTTCAGCAAATCCCTGAAGCAAATACGGGCTCTTTCTCATATGAAATGGATTTAGATATGGCCAAAAAATCATCAAGACAATAAAGCTTTTTATTCCTCTTCTCATAATTAGCATAATGTTATTGAAAGGGATCCTTTTATTTCTACCACGATTCATCATCACAATCATTCCTTTGAATTTCATGGGTTGAGCAGCGGAATTAAAATTGAATCATGAGCAAGGATGTTGATAGGTATCAATTCACACAGCTTTATCAATGGTTCTCATTTCATACGGTATAAATTCCTGTATAATTTATTATAGTTTATTATATTAGGTTAAAAAATAAAACATTTAACAAATACATTTTACTCTAACATAATATTACTCCTGTGTCAGGAATGAGATCTGCTCTGTGATTCATAATTATCAAAAACCGGTATAAATAAATAACATATTTGACTTATTTTTCCACTCATCATTGTTGAATGCTGCATTTAGATTACATGGAGACCTTCCCGCCTTACCCCGTCCTCCCTGTGGTCTCTACGTGGGACTCTACAGGGCAAACACTTTTCATGTTTCCATGGATGTAACGACAGGTGAGCAAGTGCGTCTTAGTGCTTAAAACACAACAGGCAGTGGAAGATGACATTTTAAAGAAGATTCTGGATTTGGACGAATAAGAGACGTGGAAGTCAGAAAAGTATTAGCAGAGTATGTAAAGATTGATAACAGAAATATTTGATACTGCAAAGTCTTATAAATGTCAGACGAGACTCCAGGGCTGCTCATACATCATGGTAAAACACTAGAACCATGCTCGTTTGTGGTCCATCACAGTGCTAGTTTTTAAAGTTTTTCGATTTTTTAGTTTGAATAGTGGATACAGGCGACAAGGTGGCGTCGTGGTTAGCACTGACGCCTTGTACAGCTCAGGGTCTGGGTTCGATTCCCATCTCTGTGTGCACGCCGTTTGCATGTTCTCCCCGTGTTTGGTGGGTTTCCTCTGGGTAATCTGGTTTCCTCCCACAGTCCAAAGACATGCATATTAGGCTAATTGGGATTCCCCAAATTGCTCATAATGTGTGTGTGCCCTGAGATAGATTGGCACAATGTCCAAGGTGTATCCCGCCTTGTGCCCTATAAGTCTCCTGGGATAGTGTCCTGCGACCCTGTATACAGGATAAAGCGGTATAGACGATAGTGAGTGAGAATAGTGGATATAAAACTCTGGATGGAAGAAGATTTTTTTTAGAACACACTAGAAGACTTGATTGATGTTAATAGAAGATGGTGTTGAATGTTTCTGAAGGCTTACCTTTGATCTGCATATGACAATTTTATCCCTGGAATAACCAATCATTCAGAATTTCCCTGAGAATTAATGTGCACAGCTACCGAACTGTAAGAATGCACAACTGCAATTTCCAGTTAAGGAAGGCAGGGAACACTTTACTTCCTCGTTTCCTCAAGAGGCAGGAATGTAGGCTTAGCAGGCAAGGAGGCTGATTAAAAGAGACTACTATATAACCCATCTAAACCAATTGTTGGGGCAGGATCTGTAAAGAGCCGCAATTCCTTTGGGTTGACAAATCATTCTAATAAAAACTAATTCCATTCTGTTTTCATGAAGCAAGGGTCAGACAGAGAAATAAACTATACAGTAAGGTGATGAACGGACACAAGAGGTTGGATATAAACAGTAGGAAATAAAAAAATGAAATGGGATTCATGGATGAATAAAAGAGTGATGATGAAATCATAAGAACAATCATACTCTCTTCTGCTAGCCAGTTCCACGTCGAAATATATTGAGAAAAATGGCATGATCAGTGATGCCACAACAGCATAAAATTAAGCTGCTGATGGAGAGAGCAGCACTGCCATAAGGAGCAAGGAGGTCAACACGAAAACACTTAATGCTGACATTACTTTTGCACACACCATATTACAGTACATCTGTTGTACACCAACAGATGTAATATGGTGTGTGCAAAAGTAATGTAACGTGTGATCAAAAAGTTCAGCGTAGAGTAGGTTATGGGAAAATATTTGTTTAGTGAAACTCATTATTTTGACTCATGCATTTATTTATTTATTTATTAAATCTTGCGCAATATCGCCATGTGATATTCATGTCTCCGGAAAAGCTGCTTGAAACTAAATCCGTGTATTTATCTCCAGGTTGTGCTCCACTAGAAAAACACGTTCTCTAATGGTTAACATTTTCGCACAAAAATACACGGCCGACGTTAAGCAAAGAACTCCTCGGATACATACAACAGACTGGTGTCGCCAAACAAGAGCGTGTCAACGCAATACTACTCTACTGTACTTGACTGCTGCAGAGAGACTTTCTGAATAAAAAAGATTCAAGATTCAAGATACTAAAAGGACTATTTTAAAATCCCAGACTCATGGGCCCAGGAGACATTTTGGGCAACGCGCTACCTATTTGACCCTCATGTTAAAATATTTAAATAATTAATTAACACAAATGCCTTTTTATTATGGTTGTCATTGTCAAAATTCTAATCTTAAACTAAAACTAATCTTAAAACATGACTTGAATACAACAGTCAACAACTGCCAATAGTCATGTTCTGAAGTTTGTACACCCTCTATTAATTCTATGTGTTTTAATAAAAACATAATACTGTAAAACCCATCTGACAATATAGGGTCTTAGTATTCAGTTATTTGTCATATGTCCCTTACAACACAGTGAAATAATTTTTTTAATATATCCCGGTTAGAAAGCTGGGGTGCAGAGCGCAGGGTCAGCCAGGATACAGCAACCCTGGAGCAGTAACTTGGCAGTGCTGGTGCTTGAACCACGAACCTTCTGATCAGTAACCCAGTAACCCACAGCCTTAAACCAATTGAGCCAACACTGCCCTATACCATGTATTATGGACAAATAAGACCAAAGGGGAATGTTTTGTCTTAATGCCCAGCACCATGTTTGGGAAAAAACAAACAGCAATTCAGAAGAAATACATTATACCCACTGTCAAGCATGGCGATGAACACTTGATGATTTGGGCTTGTTTTGAAACCACAAGAACCTTTTGGGCAACAGGACAATGATCTGACAATGATCCGGAACATTAGTAAATCTACAACAGAATTAATTTCAAATAAAAGAATCAAGGTTTTGGAATAGCCTATTTAAAGTCCAGACCTCAACCCAATTAAAATGCTGTGGCAGGACCAGAATGAAATTAAGTAATGTTGTAAAGAATCATGGGCCAAAAGTCTTCCAAAATGATGTGAAAGACTAATAAAGGAAATGATTACTTCAAGTTATTGCTGCTAAAGGTGCAAGCTATTGAATCATGGGGTACTTGAGTATTGCCAACATGTTTTTTCCTTTTACCTTCATTGTTGTTTAATAAATAATGGCACGATAAAAAAAAAGTTATGCTGTTTGTCTGTGGTTGTATCTGTGTAATACTAAGACCCACTATATCAGATGATTTAATTATGTTTTTACAAAAAACACAGAGAATTAAATGAGGGGGTTGAAATTCCATGTTTAGTTTCAAAATAAGTTAATAACTATAACGGGGTTATTTTGTGCCTGTTCCAGATTGTGATAGAAGCCTCAACTTAAATATTTTTTGCACCTATTTCTCTCAAATTAGCCAAAAGAAACTAACTAAATGTATTATAAATAATAAACTTTTTATTATTTATAATACATAGTAAAATTTTGTAATGATTAGCATTACTTATCCGATTTGTTTGACTTTAAATAAATATGGGACTACTGTGAAAATAACACACAGACCAGTGTAACTTCTCTGCAGCCAAAGGCGACTGAAAGCTATAAACCCTGCTTTTAGACACTGTCGAGACAGGTTATGACAGAGACTTGAGATGTGCCTGTGTTCTGTGTTTCTGTCATCAACAATGTACTGTATGTGGACTGGATAAAGTTGTGTAAGTGGGTCATTATTGTGTCTTTTACTAAATTCTGTTGGCATAAAACTGATTTGTCAGTTATAATGTTAAACATTACATATAAAGTGAATTTCAGAACAGTTTTTTTTTTATCTGATTTAATAGGATCACATACATTCATGTGGCCCTGAGCAATTCACAAGCAGATTAGGAAATTCAGAGGAAGGAACTTTAGACACTAAACCTTAAACTTCTGCTTTAGAATTGTCAGATGGTATTGTCTCATGCTATACTACAGTATCGCCAAATACCTTTATGTATTTAAAACATTCCAAATACAGTAATTGCTGTTTTCATATTAAATAACTACAAAGAAAAAAAGAGGAAGACCCTGAATTGTTTCTGCAATTTTTAATTTTCAAATGTTTTCTGTTATTAATCCATTTCTTTATACATTTTGAGTTCCAATTTTCATCTATTACAGTACCTTGCTCTTGCTTTTCATCCATTTTTGCATAACTGTCACATGATGTCATGTGGTATTATTTACAATGTGACACATTATTAATGCTTAGTATTGCCAATGCTGATTTGCTCTTAAAGCAAGTTAATAAATCTGAAAAGAGTATTGTACCTTTGTTTAGTCGTTATGTAACATATTTATCCATATACAGTAGTATAGCTCTGAAGTAATCATTTAATCCGTGTGTGGAATTTGCTGACAAATTGAAACAGCTGAAACTTTCATTTTTCTGAACAGGCTTATTTTTTAAACCATTACTCTTTATTATTGTCTGTTTAGTTTGGCTATGCACACATTGCATATTTATGTGAGGATCGACATGATGCAGGCTACTATATGCACAGCTGAATAGCCAGGCTGTGGGACATTCTTCTTCTTCTCAGTATAATACACCTTTACACCACGGTAAGTCCACCTTCATATATACAGTACTCTATACACCACGCTTAAAGGTTTCCCAGTGTGAGATTATACTGTATATAGCAGACAGAAGACACACCGCATTTACATAACCATTTATTGGATAATCCTATGAAGTGATGCGGCTCTAAGTCAGCATCTATCAATTTGTTCATTTTAATGGCTTGAAGTTGGCTGCTGTTTTTTTCTTCTTCTTCTCCCAATTCAATGACCTGTTATTTTAGGTGATGAAACGCTGGACTGTTTCTTGAATTTTTTTGTAGCATCAAAGGCACATATGGTGGTTTTAAGTAAAATCGCCTCCAAATATGTCTACGTACAATTCCCATTTGTCATGAACTCTCTGATGGTTTTTGTTGCCTGAAACTTATGACACACACCTGCACACGGTCACCTGTAAGTAGTTTGTAAGGTGCAAATTAGACTAGAGTAGAACAGAAACTTAGACCTGATTGCACCAAAACTGTTAAGAATCTTCTACATAAAAATTATGCATTGGTGGTATCTTGACAACTGCCCAATTATTTCATCCAATGACAAAAAAAAAAAAAAACACAGCAATAGCAAAACTAATTAATGGCCAGTTTACACTGGAAGCAAAGCATTGTACCTGCTGCACTTTCAGTTTCCACCAAAAGTATTCAAATAGCAAGGCCCATTCTTATTATAGTTTTTTTTTATTTTTTTTTATTATAAATATTGCTTTGTACACACTGAATAGATTTGGGTTTTAAAGATGAGTATGAGATAATAGCTCATAATTTCTGCATCAAGTGAAACCCAGGGCTCGAACCAAGAGTACATATTCATAGCTATTAACTGTTTAAACAATCAAATAAACACGATCAACCAGACTTCACAAGTTCAACTTCCACGAGTCAAGAGACACTAGCCAATCATGGATGTCTGTGAGTTTACACAAGTTGAAGGCATAGATAGCGCTTCTGAGTCTGCCTTTGCATGCAACGGTGATGTGTGAACCCAGAGAAATCTCAGATTCTTCATTGAAGTTAAACCAGTCTATAAACTATGTCATCATTGTGCAAGTGAAGTGTTTGCTCAGTGTCTGCTCTTCATGGATAACCAAAAGCAAATAGATAAACAGTTTAATTATTCACTGAACACCCTCTCATGTCATATTTTTATTGAGCTGTGTTGTAATTATTACTGGCCTTGACTCCTATGTTTCCTTGACACAGTAGTACTTCTGGAAATAAAACTATATACTCTTACAACTGTGTACATAGCAGTACTTTTCTGAATTTATAGCGACTACCCAGTCTGCCCACAGCACGAGCACTTTCAATACACACAATGTGACTGATAGATAAATACAGTATAATCCAAATCAATGTCGTTTTTGCTCATGATATGTAATGACTGTTGTATTTTCTTCAGCCTCAGACTGTTTATAATTGAGCTTTGCTTGAAACACTAAAATGCTTAAATAGAAATAAAATGCAGAAAATATAGTCTGAATAATAATTTATATGAAAATATTCTCAACTTCCTGGTTCCCAGACCATCAACCAAGCCTGTTTCAGATCTGTAGGGATTGTATAATCACAAAGTGCATATTCACAAAGAGTTGTCATATTCAATTAGATTAAAATATAAAGACACCTCTTAGTTGCTCTGCTTGACAATCAAAAATGATTTTATTTTTCTCTCCAGGGTACAGTAGTGTCGAATCAGTCTGAAGCTTTAAAAGGAATGTTGTTTGCACACTGGTGCCAAAAAATTACTTTATCTAAAATGAATGCATCAACCCATCAGAAATCAGAACGCTGGCCCAGCGGTGGTTCCCAAAGTGAGGCACAGGGACCCCAAATGCTCTACGAAGCAAAGCAAGAATAAAGTAATCTTTATATCTTGATGGAAATTACAACCTTCACTGTATGTCCAAAAGTATTTGGACACCTGCCCTTCACACCAGTATGAGGGTCTTCCTCAAAATGCCGGCACAAAGATGAAAGTACATGACTGTATAGAATGCTTCTGTATGCTGCAGCATTACAATTTTCCTCCACTGGAACTAAAGGACCCAAACCTGTTCCAGCAGGACAATGTCTGCATGCACAAAGTGAGTTGTTTAAAAAAGAGCTATTTCTGTCCACAAACTTTTAGCCATTAGGCATACCATTTGCAAAGTTACTTCTGTTTATTTATTGGGTGATCAGCTGCTTAGATAAATAAATGATCTGCTTAGATAAATAAATGTGCATTTGAACAGGTGTTCCTAATAAATGCACATTTATTTATCTAAGCAGCTAATCATGTGGCAGCAGCTGCAATTCCAAAAATTAATGCATATTCAGGTCAGGAGCCAAAGTTAATCCTCATATCAAATATCTGAATGGGGAAACATGTGATCCTAGTGACTTGGTGGCATGGTATGGTTGTTTTCAGATTTCAGAATCTGATGATCTTCTACAGTAATTAACAAAATACAGGATGTTGCAAAAGCATCTTGTTTATTATAGACGTCAGAGAATGGTCTGAGTAGACAGGAAGTCCAGAATAACTCAAATTTACATTCTTTGCAACCCTGATCAACAGAAAATCATCTTAGAACACACATTAAACCTTGACCTGGATGAGACATGACAACAGAAGACTACATATGGCTCCAGGCATGTCAACCAAAAATTGGATGGGCCTGTTCTTGGCTGTCGGGACTGGAACCCTGTGTTGTCTTCTGCTATCGTGGCTCATCCACGTCAGGGCTAAATGTTTGTGCAAGAAGCTTTTCTGCTCTCACAGAGATAAAAAGAGTGCGTATTTGAGTTACTACATCCTTCCTGGAAGCTCAAACCAAATCTTTTGTCAACAAGGAAAAAGAGAACCGTCACTCACTCAGCGATACTGGTTTTATGCACCATTCTGAATAAATGCTAGAGAATGTTATGTGTGGAATTCCTAGACATTTTTGTAATCCTCAAACCAGGCATCTGGTTTGACAATCTTCTGGCATCAACAACCATGCATCAATCACACTTTAACTAAGGTATATGTGGATATGCATGAATGCTTGCACTGCTGCTAGATATCGCTGATTAGATAACTACATGAAAGTGGAGTTCCTTATTAAAGTGAATGGTCCGTGTATAGGCATTACCATATATTACTTTACATTCACATTAAATTGGTTTAATCCAAAATTTAATTACTCAAAAACAACAAGCAGGGATATCAATGACAACTGAAATATGATTGATCTTTTTATGTATATTGTTCTCTTTCAGTAGAGCGTGAATGCATAGAAAGCTTTAACAAATGAGCAAAATATTACAGTACGTTTTTAAACAATTTAACTCTAATTTGAACAGTTGGCTTATCATAAAATAAACCTGTACTGCAGAGTTGATTTTTAACAATTAAAGGTGTCACTAGCTGCAGAAACCACAGATGCATTATAACATTCCTGGTTAAACAAAACATTTCAAATAGTGCATCAATCCAACAAACACCCGTAATAAATGTACACTAGGGTTGCACGATTAGATTTTTTAAATCACATTGTGATCATTTTGATACTAAACGCATCATTGTGTATTCAAATACTCATATAGACAAGGACCAAATAATTAAAACATAAAATCTCGTCAAGTGCATGTTTGTCAATATTTATTAATTCAACTCCAAATTCTAAAAAAAATAATAATAATAAAAAATAAAACAAAACTTTAATTATTGACAAACTCTACATAAATTCCAGACTATCTGTATTATACCTGTAATAAATTGCACCCTTTTGTGATTAAATAATTTCTCAGGTCCATATTGTGATTTTTATGTGATTAATTGTGCAGCACTATCGAACAATGTATTTTTACAATTTCATGTAAATAGTGTGTACTTTAGTGTTCATTTTGAAACTGCAATGTATGATATATATCTGTATCACTAGCACAATGTATTCAAAATATTATTTATTTCCATGGTAAAAAAGAAAATACATGGTTATTTTATCCATAACAAAGAGAACAGTTCATATGTAGTGTCTTTTCACCTGAAAGTACGGTTTGGTTTTTGATTCGTAAAAATAAAATACAATGCTGCTGTTGTAATACACATTTTTATGGTGTTCTATAAAGAAGGGTGATGTGCAAGCATGTATGGTACTTATCATAATCATTTGGCTTGAGAAACACAAAACCTATGATTAATGTCAGTATGTAGTGAAAATAAACAAATGTTTTATTGATCCACTGAAATGTGCCATGCAGGTGGCTGCGCTCACACAGATAAGACCATAAAACAAGGTGATAAGTTTGGAGTCAAAAACTGGCGGATACTGCCTTGCAGGAAACGTTAGCTTTGGTGTATTATTTCAGGGCACTCCTTGAGTGAATTAGGTCTCTTAATTAATTTACAATGATAATCTCGTTTAGAAAAGTTGTCCTGTTGACACCAGGGTGTACCCTGCTTCGTGCCATAAGTGTAGGCGCCGGGCCCCCTGAGACCCTGTATAGAGTCGTCCACATTGCTCTGGTTTTAACTTCTCCTCCAAAAACCTGTCCAAAACATGCAAAATTTGCCACCTGACCTTAACTTCAATAATAACTTTATATATCAGATGCCATGTGTGATTCTTATGATTGTGAGACCATGAGGTATGATGGACTGTTTTAAAGCTTGGTCATGTATATCCATATAAGTTATATAAAAGATACTTCAGTAAATCAATCACAGCTGCAGTCGCTGTTGACTTCTTCGCTAGAATTCAGATGGTTCGACAGTTCTTGGATCACGGCGGCTCGACCGATCTGGTCGTTCCTGCGCTTCTCCATGATCAGATCCTCCAGACTCTGGAACTCCAGGTCGTGGCTCCTCTTCGCAGAGAGATGTAATTTCATCCTGTAAGGCTGCTTGCCGATGCGCAGCTCTCCACCGGTTTTAAATTCGCGCTTGCCAAACCTGCACCACGCAGCAAAGCACTCCGAGTTCCTCCAGCACACACCGCCGTCTTTCACACCTATCTGATCCAGCGCGTTCTTCACCACGACATCCGGATTCAGCGCGCGGAATTTGTACAAGTCGTTCACGATTCGGCCGCGTTTGCCTTGAGCGGCGTCGGACAGGTGGTCCATTTTAATCTCACTCCTGTGCAGGTGGACCGCCTGGAAGTCTCCGGTGTAAACCACCCAGTGCGGGTACTGACCAGCCGACACAAACTCCACCAAGTCGCCCGGTTTGCATCTGTTCAGCAAGTTCTCACACGACTGCAGCGATCCCGACTCCGCTGCCGTCCTCTCGTACACGCACTCATCGCGGTAATACACCGCGCACTCCATTTCACGCAGGCTGGCGTACCCTTCCTCTCCTTCCTCCTCCTCCTCCTCGTCGTCGTCGTCCCCGCCGCCGGCTTTCTCCGCCGCGTGCTCCTCATCCTCGTCGTCGTCGTTGGAGAAAATGTACGAGACTCCGATTCGCGGCCCGTTTTCGTCCTCGTATCCGTTCGGGTCGACTGTAGGAACTTCGTCGTAACTTAAATGTGTCAGTTTTTCCACCTGGTTCCCCATCGCGCTCGACTTTTAAAGACAGCAACACTTTTCAGGTCACTTCCGTGGAGGGGGAAAAAAAAAAAAAGCAAGCAACACGCAAAAGATTATCGCGCCGACAGACAGTTCCACACGCGCATGCTGGTCAACACTTCAAAGACACTCCAAACGAACACAATGTTTCTTTTTCAAAGCACACTCATGGCTCCTGAGCAGGTGTACTTCACCTGTTCACTTCCGGTTCTGCCTCAAGTCCACAAACCGCGCGGAAAGCGCGCAGTAAAGTACTCCACTGTCGATTATGTAGGCGCTCCAGAAATGTTCACACGTAAAAGTGACTTGCGTGAAAGTTTTGCCCGCTTTTGACGGAAACTAACCCGTAGGAGTGTGTCCAGGGGACGAGCCGTCTGCTCTGCGCTGTGACGGTTAGTAGTGCGCCCTCAGCGGATTAAACACCCACTAACACTAAACTGCACGGCGTCCTGCCACTTAAAGACACAGCGCACCGATTAGTCACTACACACAAACACAAAGTTCAGTCATGTTGTCATACATGTACTCTAAACAGTCAGAGCTGGGACACACCTAAACGACTTCTTCTCAATATCAGTCAGTTGTTATTATAAAGCACAAAGGTTGGCTGTTCTGGAACCGTTCTTGCAAGAACAGTAATGTCAAGAAACGTTTTGTCTGTACATTCGTCACAACTCGTTCTTTCAGTGATATCTTTACGTTTCATACATTGAAACCAGTCGCAGAAAAATACTGTCTGTATGTCTGTGTGTGGGTCTGTCCTTCCAGCCAGAATTTGTTACAGCATCACACAAAACTGACAGGACAGAATTGAATGAAATTTTGCCAGTCCCTCAGGATTTGCCTAAAATTAAACCTGCGCAATAAATGAAACCAAACTGTTGAGAAAAAGTGAAGTTATGAGCAGTTTTGTTATATATACTATATACAGTGTGTATATATAAAATTTAAATTCTTTGTTTTGTGTAAAAATCTAATAGAAATCAGATTGTAGCAGATCTTATGACTGGACAAATTAAACAACAGATGAACAACATATTTTCAAAATATGAACAAAATCTAACTTTAGGAGCATTAACTTGAAGTAATTGTTATCTGTATGACTTTTTACAATATGTTAACACACACCTGAAAATTTATCACCAGATCAGAAAATTGGCAAAATTCTGCACACCTGCTGATGATAAATTAATCAAGGGCTGATGATTAGCAGGACCTGGCTGCAACTTACTGTAGCTGCTTAAAGAATGTGGAAGCAGGGAGGGGTACCTACTCTACCGTTTAAAAGTTTGGGGTCACTTTGTAACTCCATGATCGTTCCTGATTTTTATTTCTTTCTACATTGTAAAGGAATGCTGAAGGCGTCCAAAAAATGCATTA